>LHUT01001703.1:0-11053 GCA_001412135.1 Silene latifolia subsp. alba
TGTTAACCAAACAAAGAAATAGTCTTCAATATTGCCGTACATATCTCTAGTCTAGTCAATATTGTTTTGTCAATAGTTGTTCCTAGTCTTACTCCTAGTTAATAGCTATGTATCCCACTCACTGTATCTTTCTGTTAGCTTATCTCTAGGCATTAGGTTATTACTCCATGTATTATAAATACCACCATGTATACTCTAATTGACAGTCATCAATAAACAAACCTTCCTTAAATCTTATAAAACCTACCCACAAAATTCTCCTTTATATTGTTATTTGTCATCTTGTTATTTGCTTTAATTTATCAACCAAACATCCTACAAATCAGAGCGACCTTGAAAGAATTCATTACATGACATTTATTATGGCATCTCTCGTCTCCATGTGATCGACCCCTACTTCTCTAACTACATTCTTTTGTTGGCCTAGCTTAGGGTTATTCTTTTCATTAGTTGTGCGATAAGCCTTATCAATGACTTTTAGTAGAGTTAGATCGGGCAAAACTGATCCGACCAGAACCCGAACCCGAACCCGAACCCAACCCGAACTGAATGTTTAATATCGGAAATTGCTGTTATTCCTAAATAAGTTGAAAACAACCCACCCGAAAATGATCCAACCCGGCACAAATCTTGTAAACCCGAACAACCCGACCGCCGAATTGACCCAACCCGACCCGATTGACGCGGTTGCTTGGTGTAAGTGGAGGTAGAGTACCCGAGTTTGTTAGATCGGATTGGGCCAGACTCCAGAGTTATTCGGTTTGTGCAGACGGTTCTTCGCCCCTAACTCCGTAGACAGTAAACACCCGCATAATTGGAGAGTATCTTGAGAAGCGACAATGCTGGGACTCACATCATCTACAACACTCCACCATTTTCCCCCACGCCCAGTTATTAAATTGAGGGTTTCTACCTTCGTCAAAGCCTTTTCCGTCAAATCCTCCATTGCCGGAAGAACGAGCTACGAGGGTGTGCAGTTGGAGGAGAAAGTGGATGATGTAGGCCCCGCTAAAACAAGGCTTGATGCTTGGATTTCCTCTAAAATTGCCGGAATCAGTAGAGCTCGGGTTCAATCCAGCATTCGTGCCGGTCTCGTTTCCGTCAATGGCCGCGTTGTTGATAAGGTTAGCTTCTTTACTTTCCTTCCGTCCCAATCATTTGTTTACCTTTGATTAAAATAAGCGGATGGAGTATTTGTTGTTATCTGCTGCAAAGCGTACTCCATCCATCTTGGTCAATTGTATCTATAATCATTATGCTTTGCTCCTTGCCGGATTGTTGTAATACTCGTTCCGCTAACTAGACCTTGGATTAACTGGTGTTATTTAGATACTACTCCGTCTTCCTGATCATTTGTTTACCTTTGGTTTTGGCACAAAGACCAAGAAAAGAATATAGGATCAATTATTTGATGACAATTGGATTAAATTGAGTGTTGAGGATCAAATTGTTCATCAAAAGCATACCTAAAATAGGAAGGTAAATGATTGACTGAGACACCTAAAAATGGGATAGGTAAACAAATGACCGGGACGGAGGGAGTACTAACTAGTGTTACTTCCCACCTTCTATCTAATGCTATTTCCTTGTTGTGGTAACAAAGGTTCATTCACATGACATGATTATATAGTTATACTATGTAGTGTTGTGTGTTACGTCTTTAAACATCCGCCTGTTGAATCTCTGTTTGTGCAGGTGTCGTATGCTGTTCGAACAGGAGATGATGTCAACTGCACCATTGCAAAGTTGCAGCCTTTGAGGGCTGAAGCAGAGGATATACCTCTGGATATTGAGTATGAGGATGACCACGTCTTGGTTGTCAACAAACCTCCCCACATGGTAAGATTTTTATCTCATACTTCCTACTGCAAAAGGTCATTAGTTCAAAAATTCTTCAGTTGGACGGTCTTTGTATATGTGTAGGGTTTTTGGTGTGGTGGAAAATATGGGAGAAGATAATCATGCTTGGCGGTAGGAAGATATGCTTTATTTTTGTTGACCTAGTTGTTGCAGTAATACTTATGCTCGAGTTCCTCATTAGAGATTGATAATGCTGCTGTATGTTACAATGTGGTGAGGTTATATATGCATAAGTTAATTATTTTAAGTGTGTGTTGTTAGGGACTTGGGTGGGCGTGGAGAGTAAACGAGGTCAATGGTAGCTTACCATAAAAACTTGCTATGATGATAATAGCCATTTGCGGAGGAGAGTATGTTGTCTCTTCTTGTATTTTGGGTATTGTGGTATGGTGTTGCCTCTAGCTGCATTTGGATTTACGTGCGGATCAATGGCCCAAAAAACTATTAATAGTTTTTTCTTATTTGCTTTATATACTGATTATATAATACATTTCTCCTAGTTGGCTTTATATACTGATAATGTAATATTATACCATGTTCAGGTTGTCCATCCAGCACCTGGAAATCCGAGGGGCACTCTTGTTAATGCGATTTTAAATCATTGTAGTCTCCCTAGTACATTAACTAATATTGGTAGACTCTCTGAGGCAGAGGAAGCAGAGGATGTCTCTGAGGATGATTTTGATATAGATTCAGATATAGAGCCCATTTATCACGAAGAGCCATGTTTTTCAGTTCGTCCAGGGATAGTTCATAGGTTAGACAAAGGCACCAGTGGACTGCTGGTCATCGCCAAGGTTAGGATTCTAGTTTTCAGTGTTTCGCTGCATTTCGAATTATTTTAGTGGTGTAAGTAAACACGTAAAATGTTGTCTATCTATGTCTTGATAACAGGATGAACACTCGCATGCTCATTTGGCACAACAATTCAAGTCCCACACTATCAATAGAGTTTATGTAAGTCTCACATCTGGGGTGCCTACCACTACTTCTGGCCGTGTAGATATACCAATTGGTCGTGATTTAAGTAACCGAATTCGGATGACTGCTGTTACTGGACCTAGTCACTCGGGGCCTGCACGAGAAGCTGCTAGCCGGTAAATAGTGCCTCCAACATTACATTCACTGCATTTTTTTATGAGCTGTTTCCTCCATTCACTTTAATTCATGACATTTCAGTTTTGCGCAAAATTTTAGGAGATGAAAAATTAGGACCTACATTCGCATGAGAGTATTTTTGTTTGGGTTGTGTGTCAACACTCACGAAATTTTAACACGCCATGACATTTCAACACTTCAATTTAGGAGAATCACACTTGGACACAATGTCATGTTTGACACTTTTTTCACAACGTATTCTTGTCTGACATTCAGATACCTTGTCATGTTCTGACACCTTTTTCACAAAATAGCCTTGTTCGACACTTGGATCCCATGTCACATCACTATAGGTTTCGATTATTCCTAATTCGTTCCAAATTAATCACCTATAGGACTAGTTTTTTCACGAGTTGATATGTATACATATCACACAATCCATAATTGAAAAGACAACAGGTTTAGCCATTTACAATTTCCGCGACTTGAAATTTCTGAATATACCTGGTCAGAGGTCAGTTCTATAAGGAATTTCTGACCAGGTCAGTTCTATAAGGAATTTCTAATCTACGACATGATGTTTTATGTAAATGTGTTCTGTTAGTACATGACATTGCGATTTTAATTTTTGTAAACGTGTCTAAACACCATTATGCAGATGTGAGATTCAAGCCCTTACGACTATGTTATCAGATTATTATTTTCCCTTTCTTTTAAATGTAGGTACAAGGTGCTTGAAGTGCTAGCCAATGGTGGTGCTGCAGTTGTTGAATGGAAACTGGAAACTGGACGTACACATCAGGTACTGTTTAATTTTTACTGGAGTATTTCCTTTCTGAACCAATGGCACAGAGAGAGAGAGAGAGAGTATCGAATTAATGTTGTATAAGCTGTTGCATGATTTGGCATATCATTGGCTGCATTAAACTTGTTTGTAAAATGATCGTGAGGTACAAGGAATGTGTTTATCTGATTCGTGTACTGTGTATAAGGATGGCAATTGAGTTTAACTTTGAACCGAAACTTACTGACCTAAAGCAAAAGGCTGATCCAAAACCCATTTTTTAAAAGCTGCTCCCAATCCACTATTAATATACTTGTGAAATTTCATTCATAGAAAATCGTTTCATTGAGTCATAAGATATTTGTCACTCAATTTATTGGGTCCTTGCTTTAATTAGATCCGAGCACATGCAAAGTACCTAGGCATTCCTCTACTGGGGGATGATCTGTATGGCGGCACCAGGGACATGGCCTTGTCGCAGATTCGACCCAAAATCCGTGCCAGCTATCATGTTGAGGTCATTGATCTGGTTTCCAGCATTGAGAGACCTTGCCTTCATGCTATGGTTCTTGGGTAAGAAGAATACGGTGCTTGCATTATAACCCTAGTAATCTTGAGTGTGAGTCTCAAAGTTGATTGCATTTTTAACGCTCTTCTGTAGGTTTGAGCATCCGTGTACTGGCAAACTCATGCACTTTTCATGCCCTCCTCCGACTGACTTTGCTGAAATTTTGAGTACGCTGCGCAATGTCGGGAAATAGAAAGGTGGTCAGTAACAGTGGTCAGGTTTAGGCACTGGTTCTGTGGGCAGATCCTTCGATACACTCCTTGTAGCTGCTTAAAATGAAGGCCGAAAAAAAAAAATATAATTATAGCAGCTCAGGTTAGCCGTTAGTATAACTCTTTCTGGAAATGCTACAACTTTACTGGAGTACTTTTGTTTAACCATTGAAGTAGCTTTAATCTATAATGTTAATAATCTTGATTACAGGACTCAAGTATAATGTTACACAGAGTAGACCAGTTCCTCTGAGCTTTGGCGGAAAACACGGTGGCAGATTCATCATTTTCCTGCTGACAAGAGGGAATGCAAGCTTGCAAGACTTTGCTATCTTTCATCTGCCAACAATGATTTAGCCTAACTGATATGAAGTACTCCATTGTTTAGTTCAGCCGTTTTCTGAGACCACAAGTTTTGTATCCGATGCATCTTCCATGCAATAATTCCTCGTCACATATAACTCAACTGGCTTATAAGACTCCATTCTCCGCCATGGATGTTTGTGATCATTGCTTATTTTATCATATACACGATCAAGCATAAAATGGCAAGGAATCCGTGGAAAAAACCATCATCACTGTGGAAATAGGTGTACCTTATTTACCCTAGTCAGTTCTTGGATATTACCCCAATTGTTAACACAAATTCTTCCAAGCATATTTTGAAATGGAACAGTTATAGTAATATTATATTTTCGTAAAATGTGTAGATGAGCTAATTAGCGTGGCCACTCTGCGAAAAATGTGAGCAAAACATTGCTCAAAAATAAAACTTTCCTTTTTGGGTTTCTTATCCTATGCCTAGTGGGCATAGGTTAGAAAAACTCATATACTATTTAGAGTTAATTAGATTTTACTCATTTTTTAAATTTACTCCACCGTTATTCACCTTTTGAAGAAATTTATTTTCAGAAAAAGACTTGTAGCATGACGGTCTTTAATTGGAATAAAGGATTCAACTATCAATTAAAAAACTATTTTGTCCACTCAGAGCAAATTGGCATCATTAGTACCCTTAAAATCAAGAAGTCCAAGAAATGCTCATGGTACTCAGAAATCCACATTAAACGTTCATAAACAAATAAGGCAACCTTGCTAAGGCCTAAACCCTTTTCCAGGAAAGGGTATAATTGATCGGATGAGTTCTGATTTCGGAAATGTATTATATTCCGCACTTCTTAAAGTTTATACTCCGTATAATCTACGGAATTTGCTGGCTTTTTGAAGCCACTGCCATGGTACTCAGTGCATCAATAAATAAATCATGAAGCAAGATATAAATCACCTTAATAGCAGCCCATGTTTAATATTGTACTCCTCTCGACCATCCACTTCGTCGATGACCACTTGTTTCAAAGAGAGATCTTTTTAGCACATTCAGATTTCTCATTCCACCCGGGCAGCGAGCTGAAATTGCCTACTGCAACTGAGAAAACAGTTTCACCACCTTCTCCAACATCGGATCTGAAATATTTCTTATAAATTAAAAACATAACTGAAACAAAAAATTAATCATTTTAACGAAATACAAGTCAACGAACTTATCAATGCAAATGGCAGTATGGCACACATCCTGTTGATTCATACTAGTTTTTGAGAGATAGAAATCTTACAGGTACATCAAAAAGTAGCAATCCTTGGGCCCCATTCTTTGTATTGAATCATACACAGGATAATCAGTGAGGTTCATAGCTCATACTTTTAACCTTTGTAGTGGAAAATCTGAAGTCCCTCGCCATGTTCTGCGAGTACAGGTATGCAAATATACAGGAAAAAAGGGTTAACCATTACATAGACATGATTTCTTGTAAGGAAAGAAAACACCCAGAGTCAAAATAGTTATGCATACCAGAACCATACAACCCCATGGGTAGATCAATCCCACAAGTATCTGTTGCAGTACACTAAGAGGAGCACTGCAGATACAGAGTAGCCTGCGACTGAACTACACACTTACAACCTTGACAAACACCAACAATGGAGCCGAGCTCAACCTTGAAGATGATGTAAAGTTGTTTGAGAGAATTGTAGAGAGAGAATTAGAAATGTAAAACTGAAAAGTATATTGATTGTATGAATGTGTTTGTTACAATTTTGATGTGTTTATATAACAACTTTTGCCAGCTAATGACAACCAACAAACTAACAAACTGCCAGCTCATTAACAGCTAACAACCTCTAACAACTTTTAACTAATTCAACAAACTATGATGTACTGCATCATACTTTCCCCCATCAAAAATGACTTGTCCCCAAGTCAATTATTAAGTCCAGGAATGACAAAGTTAGGATATTTTGCTTCAAACGGTAAGGCAGGTTCCCATGTAGCATCAAGATCTGTAAATCCTTCCCATTTAATTAAGTACTGAACTTGAGCTCCATTTTGGAATTTAACAGTCCTCCTATCCAGAATTGCAGCAGGTTGGAGTGCTTGATCAGCTGATTGTCCTTGTAGCCAATTAGGTATGTGAATGGCAATAGGCAGTATTCCCCTAAACTTCTTAAATTGTGACACATGAAAGACATCACGTATCTGAGCAGTAGTAGGGAGTTTTAGCTTGTATGCAACCTGTCCAAGTCTTGCCTCTACCTGAAAAGGTCCTGAGTATTTATGAGCTAGCTTTTGGTTAGCTCTTTGCTGTACGGAGATCTGTCTGTTCTAGCTTGTGCTTTAACCAAATGCAGTTTAATTAGTGCAATCATCTGCTCCCTCTTCTGCATTGACCTGTCAATTGCCTCAACCTCTGATTCACCTGGTAAGTAAGGCAAGTGCAATGGTGGAGGCTTGTTGTAAACCACTTCATAAGGAGTATGGCCAGTAGCAGTACAGAAATGGGTATTGAACCACCATTCAGCTAATGGCAACCATAAACTCCATTCCTTAGGTTTGTCCCCACACATACACCTTAAGTATGCTTCCAAGCACCTATTTACCACCTCTGTCTGGCCATTTGAATTCAGTTCCTTGTAAAGAAAATATGCTTGAGCTACTTGAATTGTTGTATAAGGGTGGGCTAGTGCCACAAAATGAGCACTCTTGCTTAATCTGTTTACTACCACAAATATGACATCTTTCCCATTGGATTTAGGAAGGCCACTAATGAAATCCATGGAGATATCTACCCATACCTCTTCTGGAATTGGTAGTGGTTGTAGTAACCCTGGATATGCTGCACAATCAGCCTTAGCAGCTTGGTAAATGGTGCAATTCCTCACAAACCTTGCCACTTCCTTTGTCATTCCCTTCCAGTAAAACAATGCTTTTACCCTCTTCAGAGTTATATCTCTTCCAGAATGCCCTGCCTCTCCTGAAGCATGAAGCCACTGCAGCAACTGTTCCTTTTCCTTTAATTGTAATTCATTGCCAATTACAATCTTTCCTTTCTTTCTAAGGAAATCATCCTGAAGAGAGTAATGATTCACAGGTGGTTGTTGATTTAATTTCTGAATAATGGAGGTGAGGTGTTCATCAGTTGAGTAGTTGTTAATAATAAGCTGCCTAAGATCAGATAACACTACTGAAATAGCCATTAACAGTATTTCTGACCCCTGGACCCTTGAAAGAGCATCTGCAACCAAATTTTCTTTTTCATTCCTATACTGTATTTCATAGTCAAATCCCATCAGTTTAGACAACCAGAATTGCTGAAATGGAGTGGAAATTTTTTGTTGTAATAGCCATTTAAGACTCCTTTGATCAATTCTGATGAGAAAATGGTTGCCTGACAAGTATTGCTCCCATTTCTGAACTGCAAATACAATTGCCAGCAATTCTTTTTCATATACAGACAATTTCTGCCATTTGGGTCCCAAAGCCCTGCTAATGTAAGCCAAGGGATGGTTCTCCTACATTAGAACTGCCCATATTCCATCATTTGAGGCATCTGTCTCAACAACAAATTGCTTTGAGAAATCTAGTAAGGCCAAGACTGGAGCAGTAGTCAGAGCTATTTTTAATTTCTCCAAAGCTTCAGTAGCTTCTTGATCCAAGTAAATGCTCCTTTTCTCAACAAATTAGTGAGTGACTTACTTATTACTGCATAGAATCTAACAAATTTCATGTAATACCCAGCTAAGCCTAGGAAGCTCCTCAATTGCTTGACTGATGTAGGTACATGCCATTTTGCAACAGCTTCAATTTTCTTAGGGTGAGTCTCAACTCCATGTCCAACTCCATGTCCAGAGATAAAATGTCCCAAGTACTCCACCTTCCCCATAGCAAAGGAACATTTAGATGCTTTAGCTGACATCTTATGGTACTGCATCAGCTGAAACACTTCCTCCAAATGTTTCCAATGTTCTTCTGGTGAACTGTTGTATACCAGTATATCATCAAAGAATACTAATACACATTTCCTCAATAATTTCTTAAAGACAGAATTCATCCAACCTTGAAAAGAAGCTTGAAAAGAAGCTGGTGCATTTGTTAGACCAAAGGGCATTACCAATAATTCATAATGGCTCTAATGAGTTTTGAAAGCTGTTTTATAAACATCCTCCTTATTCATTCTGAGTTGATGATACCCAGCTCTTAAATCTAACTTGCTGAATATGCTTCCTCCTGACACCTCATCAATAAGCTCATCAATTACTGGAATTGGGAACTTATCCTTGACAGTTCTCTTGTTAAGCTCTCTATAATCAATGCAAAGCCTCCAAGTACCATCCTTCTTTCCCATCAAGACCACTGGTGATGCAAATGGACTACTGCTATTCTGAATAATACCATTGTTCAGCATCTCATCCACCAATTTCTCAATGATGTCTCTTTGCTTAAGCGGATATCTGTATGGCCTGATGCTCACTGGGCTAGCACCAGGTTCCAGTGGTATTCTATGATCAAATACACTCCTAGAGGGAGGGAGACATTTGGGTTCCTCAAACACTGCATTATATTTGTCCAAGAGAGTCTGAAGTTCAGGGTGTGTGGTTCAGACAAGTGGTTGAACTCCATATCCAAACTGTTTACAGGAGAAACCAGTTGTGTTACAACTGAGATGCCTGAGACACCAATTTCTGTGAAATTTCTCCCTTATGGACTTTAAACTAAGTTGCTGGTACTTTAACTGCAGCACCTTTCCATTGAAACTCCATCACCAATCTTTAAAATCCCACTGAACAGGCCCTAGGGTACTCAGCCATTGCACCCCCAAGACCATGTCACAACTCCCTAATGGAATTAATAAGACATCTGTAGTGAATCTCTGGCCATGCAAATCCCAAGAGAAGTTCTTGCACATGTATTGACAAGCCAAATGGTTCCCATCAGCTACTGCCACAGCCTGAGGTGGTATCTTTTTGGTATCTTTTCGAACTGATACCCCAATTTCTGAGCTAAGGTCAAGGTCAGGTCCATAAAATTGTGTGTACTCCCTGAATCCACTAGAATATGTAAGGGTTTCCTGCCAGATGTCCCCACCACTCTCATAGTCTGATAACTCTGACTACCAGCCAAAGCATTCATTGAAATACATGGCTCAATCAATCAATGACTGCTCCTCTACTGAGTCCACATCTTCCTCCACTAAGTCCACCAAGTCCTCCTCTAATTCACCCTCACCCAAAATCTCAACTGTAAACAATTGAGTCCTTTTAAATTGGCAATTATGGTTTTTATCATAGGGTTTATTACAGTAATAACACTCACCCTTATATGTAAGTTCTGGGATTAAACTTGGATCCTACAGATGAAACAGGCGTTTTGGGTGGAATATTTGAGGTAAAAGATGGTGTATGAGTTGTTTTAAGGTAACTTTGTGAGGGTTTAACAGTGGCAGCAAGGTTTTCCTCCTGCAGTCTGGCATATTCAATTGCTTCAGCCATGGTTAGAGGTTTAAAGGCCTTGACAAAAGGTTTTAAAGATGGTTTAAGACCCCCAACAAAACAATCCAAGAAATACTCAGCAGTTAAGCAGGGATTCCTTTGCATCATCAAACCCTTTAATGCCTCAAAGTCATCAATATAGGAATCAATTGACCCCAACTGATGCAATTTATTAAATCGCTCAACTATGTTATGTGAACCCTCATCCCTAAATCGTGCAAGTAAATCAACAACAAATTCATCCCATAAAACCCTTTTATGGACACCAAGGTAACTAGTAACCCAAGTCTCAGCTTTACTAACCATGTTCAAAGAAGCTAAATCCACCTTTTGTTCATCAAGAATTCGACATAAAGAAAAGTATCGAACAAATTTCTTGATCCACATTGATGAATTAGAACCATCAAAAACAAGAAATTCAAGTTTAGGAGTATACCCTAAAGGTCTTGGAGGAGTCTCAGTAGTTGGATTCCTTTTTGTAGTAGAAGACGGCCTTTCCCCCAAGGAAGCTTGAATACCCTTCATTAATGCCATCATCTGCGTAATCTGAGTTTCCAGTTTCTGCGTATGCTGTGATTGGGACGCTAAATGAGACTGCAAAACCTTAATTTGATCTTCCATTGCTGTCTTCTTCGTTCTTGTTTTTGGCGCCAGGATCTTGACGCTCGACGCTCTGATACCAATGTTGCAGTACACTAAGAGGAGCAC
>LHUT01001703.1:11110-27510 GCA_001412135.1 Silene latifolia subsp. alba
ATGTGTTTATATAACAACTTTTGCCGGCTAATGACAACCAACAAACTAACAAACTGCCAGCTCATTAACAGCTAACAACCTCTAACAACTTTTAACTAATTCAACAAACTATGATGTATTGCATCAGTATCTAAGACACGTTCATTGTCCAAATATAAGAGCTCTAAGAAAAGCGGTGAAGTGTGACTTCTCTCGATGAAAGAGTTTCACGAGGTACATATTCTACGAGGCAAGATCAGAAACATACTTCTAAATACTCCTAATAGTCCTAATAACCTAGTCAGTGTGGTTATTTAGCTATGCATGTACTACTATGATCGTGTAGGCTAGGCCAGTATATCTTTATGGTTAAGCCAATCTGCTAGGGCATAAATCATAGTTGAATTTCACTTCAGAAAATTTCAAACAAACTTCTAAATTGGTTTAGCCGACAGCTTTTTTGTTTTACATCAAATTCTTGGATACTGGAATACAGAAACTTTTTTCCATCTCCTGCCTTCCAGTAACACCACAGTACTATTTTAGAAGTATCAAGGTTATCAATCAACTTAATCCATTTATTTTCCTGGCAGAATATCCAAATACAGTACTAATAGTTACTGAGTATAGAACACCAAGCACCATATGAAAATGACAGCCACCGATTCACAGAAATTCGCATCACTACCAGTAACAGCATAACATAGTTCAAAAGCAATACTCATTGCAACCCGTACCTACAGGAATGAATGTAAAATCCGCTGTTTTTTTTTTCTCTGTCCCGTATAAATTGTCCTGGTCTTTTCTCAGAATTGTGCCAGAGCTTGTACGCACCCTGCACATAATCATGCAGGCATGAATGAGTTGCCAAGTATTCATATGGTATTTCATTGATCCTTCTACCGGTTAAAACGCACACAAAATTATTTTATTTGAAGGCAGCAAAAAAAGGCCAAATGACTAATAGAAACGTGAATTCCAAATGTTTGGAGGTTTTTAGGAGAAGTTCGATGAGAGAGATATGGTAACAAATCTGCTATCCTTGCTCTTTCGTATTTTACTACTGTATTAACAGTTGACTTCTTCATACGAGGTTTGAGGCTATATTAGGTACTTGCATTCTTCCTTTGACTGCAGAAATCAGAATCTAGGGTCACCATTTGGACATATTATAGCATAAAAACTAACACCACCAATGAAATAAATAGAAACCGCAAACGCCACAAAGCTAGAACATCTAAGCTGAGAGTTCGGTTGCCTAATAAATAAATCTTATATGACTAACATCCAATTCACGATATACTCCTGATAGAGAGTTTCAGATATACGAGTAATTTTTAAGCACAGCCAAAGGAAATATGCGTGGCCGTGAACCTATTTGTAAATTTATTCAGAGTAGAGTAACTTGTGCTACCAATACTGAAAGGATAGTCATGGTAAAGGCACACAAGAGTTTGTATCATGATAAAATATTCACTATAACGATTCGCGTGGATAGAGTAGGGCTTTAAGGAGTAATCTTTTGCAGTTCATGCTGCAAAACAAAGAAACCTCATCTCTCTAAGTCACCCTCCCATTCAATGGTGAATCATACATATAAATCTGAGACAACTTCCAACATTTTAGTTACTTTCTGCATTACCTAAGATTCAGATCTAAAAAAATACTCACTTTGGTAGGACTACCTTGCTTAATGCTTATCCCCAATGCACACTAAATTTGTCAAATCCTAATGCGAGCTTTAACAATAATCCCAGTCTTCAAAAACACACTGTTATTTATAAATCTATCTAGGAACCATCATACCTTGAAAACTAACATGGTCGGATCAAAAGATGATCATACAACATAATCCACTTTGAAGTCAATTTCTTTAACTATTGCCATCTAAATATCACCTAATACCTTAGTCTGTAAACCACACTTAGGTATTACTACTGCTTATCTCCAATCCATATGAACTTGTCCAGCCTTAGCACGAACCTTGACATATAATATTATAATACCGAGTCTCCACATATACCCCAATTCACCATCATACCTTCAAAACCAAAAAGGTGTGCGTCTAAGTTGATCATACAACAATCTAGTCTGTTCTGATTTCGTTAATTATTACTCCCTCAGTCTTAATCATTTGCTTACATGCCGACAAAGGGAGTAACATCTGAAATCCCCTCGTACTAAAATTACAGCAGATAACATATCAAATACTTTCGCCATCTCAGTTATTTGATTACCTTTATTTAGAATTCTCCTTAGCAGATAAGCAAAGGTAAATAATTGACGGAGAAAGGCGGAATAGTTCATATAACAAACCAACAACAAAGATAACAGATAGAAAAACTTACCAAGAAATGATGGTAGAGAAAAGCGCGAGGTTCCCAGGAAAGAATGTCAACCCATTGATCACTTGTACCTCCAATACCTGAACTCCTTTAGCGTCCTTGATAAGGTGATACTGAAATTCACAAGTCTTGAACTGTTTGGTTCCATTACTTTTAATCAATTCTCATAATTTTAAATTAAATATAGTCATTAAATGTCAAACGGAGTTCATGAGGCAAAGGAAAGAGTTTTAGTAACATAGAACGTTAAACATGTTAACCCTGAGAGATTGTCATTTTCATATAACTAGGTTTATATTTATTTCTTAAAAGTTCACTGGGTTGGAAACAGCCAAGATGAATCGCATAAAAATGGCCAGCACACAAAAGAACCCAGCTTAATCTAATGCGAAATTTCCAACTACCACTTTATCTACAAATATATTCCAGCTGGACCATAAGAATGCAAGTATGAAGCTCCTGACTCAGGAAGCTGTGGTTATCCACTCATCACCTTGCAAAAAGTTTTCTACATAATATGTCGAGACATGTTCTTCGGGAACCAGTCTACTCCAGGGAACCCTGCTCGAAACATTAGCACCAGGTCCCGAATTTCCAAACTCTCCATAGTAAAGCGTGGAAAGCGCAAAATCTCCGCTCCATGGCAGCCAACCTTCCGGTGCAATAAGAGATTCCATAGTGCAATTAATATAAACAGTCTTGGAATACATCTTCCAAGGCCGCCCTAAGTAGTTCTTATGCTTGCTAGGCTTACTATGATAAAATTTCATGTAGTCGTCGGTCCCGTTAATGAGACAGCCCAAGAATGCAAATCCAGTAGTTTGAGCAGGATCGGTTCTGCCGTGAGCAGCAATAGCGTTGGTCTCGCCCTTCTCGGGTTTGACCTGACGAGGGCGGACCAAGATGGTACAGTCCTGGAAAATAGCAGCAGCATTCCCGAAGATGAAGTCCACATTGCCTTCAATGCGGCATGATTTGAACAGCTGGCGGAGCGAGTGGACATAGATGGTGTCTTGATTCCCCAGGAACTCGCAGTTTTCAATGTAGGAGAAATCGCTATCTGATCTGAAGGCTACTGCTTGATGAGCATCAGGGCCCGCTGTGTTCTCTATTGTTAGCCCACTAGCCATGAATCCATCTCCCAGAATACCTGCACTATATATTTTCAATATTGAGCAAGCTGTTTTCAGAAGAAGAATTTTTATTTATGCAGATTCTCAAGCATTCAAGCAAATGCTTCTTTTTTACAGGATAAGGTATTGAAATGTCAGAATACCTGCACCATAAATACCACTACAGATCTCTCATTGCGTCCGAAATTCAGACTATGTTAAAACTCCCCTAACATAGAGCAAACTTGAGGCTTGCATCTATGATGTTAGTTTCACACATCAGTGGATTCGAAGCTAGAAATGTCAGTGTTCAATGTTCTATGTTCCATCTCACTCGACTTAACATACCAAGTGAACATAAGTGATGAGCATCAACGCGATCCCACAAATTCATACATCTACTACAATATAATCCCAAACCACCTGCCCAATATTAGGTGCACAAAATCGGACTATAACATGCCACATTCAGTCATTAACATTATCATCATCTCAACCATAATACGGATTAATGAATGTTGCTTTAAACCGTCAGCAATTAATATAAACCTACCCTCAAATTACACTCGCTTAAGCAACAATCAATGTTTACGTCTTTAAAGTTTCTAAAACCTAAAAGGGTGCAGTCAGTCTCTTGTGAGTCCGGCATACGGCATACATGATACAACATACAACATACAACATACAACATACAACAGTCTTATTTAAGTTTTTGCCCGAAATAGAAAAAGAAGACATACCGACAGTAGCAGTGTTATAGGTGGTGATCCCCGTAATGCCAGTACTAATTGAACCCGTAATGACCGTTTTACCCATACCATCCCCTAGGAACACTAAATTAGTCTTATAGAACCCGGCCCTCACAGTTTCCTCATACACCCCTTCCTTAATTCTGATCACAAACCTATCCCCTCCCTTCAAATTCTCTGGCGCCGCGTCAACCGCGTCTTGTACGCTCTTATAACACCCGTTGGACCCGTCCTTAGACACCGTGGCATCCACAGCCAAACCCGCGAAATCAATTGTGGGTGCAGCATCCCTGTCCCCAACAATAGGTTCCCAGAACCCGTTCCGCTCAGTGCGGGGCTGGGTCCAGCCCGCAGGATCAGGACCCAGCGCGTCCAAGGCACGCAGCATGCTGAGCGCATTACTGGTAGACACAATGAGAGTCGTGTCGAAATACGACATGGTAGAATTCACCTTGGCCGAGTTGTTAACATACTTTAACCCGGACCAGCAATCATACTGGTATAACAACCCGGCCGACGCCCATGCGCGCGCGTCTCGTACTTTCCCGCGCGCTAATGCGTCGGCCGCGGATATGATCCGATGCTCGGACATGTTTAGCACCTCTAAACATGTCTGGGCAGCCCGTGACCTGTTCTGGTCCTGGGCTGACCCGTCTAAAATATCCTTGACCATTGCCTGACCCGTGTTGAGGTTAGCCGCAGACACGGTGAATGCGGACTGAATTACGCTTGCCGACGTGGTGCCCGACCCAATGGCAGACACCATGGATTGGCAGGCGTCTGGGTATCGCGTTGCCCGACATGCCTGCTGAATTGCGTTTGAGGTTGTGGTTGCGGCCCCTAATCGGGACCGCGAATGGGAGTGGCGGTGGTGATGGGAGGATGAGGTGGAGGAAGAGGAGGAGGAGGAGAAGGAGAAGAAAAGGAGGGAGTAAAGGAGGAAGAAGGAGGTAGACATGGAGATGAGGAGAAGGAGGATGAGTTTGAATTTATTGGGTTGATAAAAAGGGAATAGAAAAGGGGAATTGAGATAGTTATTTATAGAATAGTTACGGTTAGGAATGAAATTAAATTGTGTTGGCATTTTGGATTAAATTAGGAATTAGGAATTAATGGGGGAGATTGAATGTGTGGTTGGTAATGAATGTGGAAGACAGTGGGAGAAGAATGGGAATAGTAAGTGGAGTGGGGGCTGTGGAAGGTGGAAGACAGAGTCAGTCACAGAGTGATTAGTAGTAATGGAGGAATTGAAAAGTAAAAGAGAAGACTCACTTAGAAGGAGAGTGCGAGATGAGCGATCATGATCACGTGTAACTGGTACTACAGTATTATGTCGGTATGTACAAATGAGGAAGGTGGGGAGTGATTCAGTGTTCCAACTCGAGCGTGTTGTTGATCAAATATTATCCCGCTATATTCAGTGGGCTTGTATGCTTCTACTATTCAGATCACGGGCAATACCACTGCGCTAACTGTGGCCCCACCCACGCACCATCTTCAGGGATAGATGGATAATCATTTTTAATCATATAATAGTCTGACAAAAGCCAACACAATTCCAATAGTCCCATTCAAAAAAGTTGAGTTGCAACCTCAATTACAGAGCCCCAAATGATTCAGATCGCCGATTGACCTCACCTGGATTGCCCAAAACTTGTTTGGTTGATATCGGGGATAAGAATTCATGCGAGAGTTTTCAATTACACGATACATACCCGACCCTAGTAACCTGATTACCCCCTTTAACTGACAGAATTCGACCGACCCAAAACCGTTTGCAATGTTTACTTTTACTCCTTATCTATCTTACTGTAATTTGGCATTCTGATGGATCTGGTGCAATCGTGCTCGTATGATCGCGCCTCATAAGTAGCTAGAAATTTGGTGGCCACGCCGAATTCCACACGCTTATATATCTAGGCTGCGGAAATTTTGTGATTGTCACTCGTTTTATCATTTAAATGGTTAAGCACAAAATGGCGAGGAATCCTGTGGAAGAAACCATTTCTCATAGTGGAAACAAGTCTATCTTATTCTTTTTTTCTAAGACAAACGTGTACTATTTCATAGAAGCATAAGGTTCTATTCCCTACACTCCAACTACAAAACAAACCGATGGGCATTAGACACCCCCTAAACCGGAAGAAACCCAGCTAACATAACTAGTAATACAAACAGTCTCGGTAAAAAAAACAAAGACGACGCCTTTTACGCGGTGAATAGTAAAAGGCATCGAACTGGATTGGACAAACCTCTTTTCTTTTAGAGCTGGGAGTCGTAAATCTGGAGATAGTAGAACTTGCAACCATTACCAACGATTTATTCGTGAATTTAGCGCAATCACGACCCATAAAATGACAGCTACATCTCTTGCTTGAGTGTGTCTTCACGGCGGAAAAGATAAACAGGCTTTAACTTGACAAGTTATTAGGACCGTCCATCCCGGACTGCTCCAAGAGTGTGCTATTTACCGTTGAATCCTCCCTAACCTCAATGATGGGATCGAAAATCCTCTTGGTCGACAAACATGGTCTCTTAACTTTAAGAGGCTGATCCTCCTCATCAGTGAAGTTATTTAGCTGTCCGACATGCGAAATGTCCATGGGTGTACAACGGTTCACGGGTAGAGGAGACGAAATGGGAACCGCGGCTTCACATGAAGAACATTCACGGGGAGTTCCCGTCAAGGTAGAAGTTTTAGAGAAGAGGGGGCGAACTATCAAGGAGGCCCCGTAATTTGAATGGAAAAATTGCAGCTTCCTTCCTAGCATTAAGTTCTTGTAATCATCGGATTATAAAACAATTTTTATGGGCTTGTTTTTTGTTAGAGAAGTAGTATTTGGTAGAGCCAAGGGTATAGGTGTCAATTGCCAAAGTGGTTACAATCACCCTTAATTGACAAAGATGGGTGTGTTCAGATATGGTCGCGGAATCTGTCTTCATGTCTGAAATCATATTTACTTTCATTCTAAGCATCACTTCTATCAGCAAGGAACAAATCCGTGCTATTACGAGCAACGTGATTCCATTTCTCAAAAGGCACAACTATAGTATCCATAGCAGCATCAACGATCGATTTCTTACCTTTCTTGTCCTTGTTAAGAGGCTCAAATTGATAAGAACTTGTACTATCTGAATCCTTTATATTCCTTGTAGATGAAGTAGCTTTGCTAGCACACCATTTTTCACTACTACAAAATTAAGCTATCGCAACACTTCTGTTTTTTGTTGCATTTTACAATAGAATAATCAGTCGTGCAACACTTTGAATAAAAATGTTGCATAAAGTAATATAATACATCACTTCTATAGAAGTGTTGCTTATTATGATACCAAATGCAACATTTGATACATAGTGTTGCCCTATTTTCTAAATTATTTTTACCAAGGAGGTTAATTATTAGAGTAATGAAAATTCGGCAGGCAACCAAAGCGAAACTTTTGAGAACACATTCACCGCCCCAGCCCTAATTAAAAAAAAAAAACCTTCAGAATCCCTTTCTTCTTCAACAGACCATCTCGTCCTTTCATCTTCTTTGTCTACATACGGACCGTCTTCATTCTTCGCTGTCATTCATAGCAAGCACAACGTACAACTGATCTCTATTCAACTATTTTTCAGGTAAACAATTGATTTACGAACTTTTTATTTAATTGCTGCCCAAATTCAATTTAATTGATTGCTGTCCATATGAAACCGGAGGAACATGTTGGAATAGAAATACTTTTTTATTTATTATCATGTATAAATAATGAATACTTTGTATTGCTACTAATGATGATTAGATGCTGATAGGTGGTCTTTGAAAGGTTGTTTCTCTTCGAGTAATTTTCAATTGAAATACTATATGTGAAAATTCTTCCGTTTGGTGCGGAGTTGTGAACTTATTCAACTAGATGTATGTATTCCAATATTTATAGGAATCTATATATGTACGTGATAGGTAAAACTGAATTGATGAGCTAGGCATATTTGCAACCAAAATATCTGCAGGATGATATACGCACATTTACAGTAGAATCCATCATACTGAGGTCTACTTTCTTATGAATTTGATTAGACCACAACATGTTTGTTTGTTTGCATATAGAAGTTCACCATAAGTTATTAGCTAGATATTTGTTTGTTTTTTCGATTTAATTGACTTTAGAGTCGGTATAATTGTTTCTCAATTGGATGTTTATTGCTTTCTTTGTTCTATTAATGAATTTTCCATGTAGGTTTGAGTTTAGCTTACTGCAAGAGGCATTCTCATACATCTAGCTAAATAATGAGAGAAATGTTTTCAAAGATATATCATGTTAAACCCTGTTATTAAGGACTAATGCCTTTGTTATGCTAATTGCCAGTTTGTTTTTATGTTGTACATACTGATTCCGGTAGTTAGCAGTATGAACGTTAATTCGAACTATTTGCCAGATTAACAACTATTTTCTCTGATCATTATCCATTTGGTGACTGGTCTGGTCCTATGCCACAGTGTGCCTGTGTGAGTGACTGGCTGTGCATTGGTCTATCACTTGTAAAAGATGGTCTCATGTTAATATCAAGTATGTCGATTTCACTTCACGAAAAAGTTTCTTCATGTGCTAGTTAACGACTTAACGAGAAAATCTTAGTCCAAGGGAGAAGACAAGACTCTTATACGCCGAATGTTATATATTATCTGATGTGTTTTACTACCCTTATTCCACCTCTTACTAACAAGAAAAAAGCTTTAGTTTGAAAATATATACTCTATTTGCGGGATACAAGTACTTGGAAGTTGGAAGGATAAGAAGAAAAAGAGCTTATTGTTTAAGGCTTAATCAAAAGACTGAACTTATGTCTCTTATTTTGCAAATTTGACATTGCAGCTGTCTTTGAGCATTTTGCTGGATAGTGACTTATCTTATCAACTAAGGATTAGGTGACAAAAGAATAAAGCTAAGCAACTTGTGAGTGTAATTAACCAACCTTAATCATTCAGTATTGCTCTTGCAAGATATTTACGGAGTATAAGATATTACCTTGTTTATATTTTCTTTCCCAGGCTTCAAATGGGTAAGGCAGGGAATCAGGATGCCGCCAATGAGTATGAAAGAGTTCAACAACAACAACAACAACATCAGAGCCTTAATCCCAAAATAATTTGGGGTCGGCTGACATGAATAATCCTTTCGAACCGTCCATGGGTGATCGCACGCCTCAAAATGCGAATAAAAGAGGAAAATGAAAAAGAAAAAGGAAGAACGAAAATGTAATGGAAAGTCAAGGTAAACTTAGGGGTTTTAAAATCGAATTCCAGATTTCTTTTATAAAAACATAAAATTTAAATTGAGAGAAAAGATTAAAANAATATGATGATTTAATAAAAAATTTAAAAGCTTATTTATCAATCAAATTTCATATGCCCGTGCATTTTTGCACGGGTTTAAGCTAGTGCGAAGATAAGCTAATTGACATGGCCGCTTGGACTTTGTAAGGTGCTCAAGTGCTCACCTGCTCATAGAAATCTACCTAAAAGCCTCACTAGATCCGTCTGTCTTGCTTCAAATGAGCCATTTTGGTCTGAAGCAATAAGACGAGATTTTGTAACACCATTATTGAAAAACAAGTTACCATAAGCTGAAACACTGGCAGTACCATTGTAGTTACATTTAACCATAAAATGGTCACATATTCCTATCTGAAGTTTCAGACGAAAAGTGACGGTCAAAAACAAGAATCTGCACTCACTTAGATATACTAATGGCTTAGGTTGACTTCCGCTAGTTTCAAATGTGGACCCGCCCTGAATGTGTAGTACAGTATTTGCTAAAATCTGGAGGAAAGCTTTTCCACCTTCATATCATTACTGGCTCGAAAATCAGATTGAAGCTAAAGCATGATAGTGAAAAAGCAATCTGCAGCATAGCCTTTGTGATCTAGGAGAAATACTTCCGTCCTCCGGGAGGACGGAAGAATTTTCCGTGATCTAGTTATCATAGTCGTCAAACCATAGTATTAACTATTAGGCATGTCTTGCAACACCACGAGGGGAGCTCGCTGCAATTACGACACGGCTTCAGAGATTAATTAGTCGCGACAATCATATCTGAGATTAGAGTTAAAACATGTACTCTGTATTTGATACTCCATCACGCATAAAAAGATCTACATCTCACTTCATGTTCTACATCCAAGCACCCGTGCAACTTCCTCTACTAGGAGAAAACGCTTTAGTCTATGGAAAACAGACTTCCAAAACAAATTTGAATATATGTACGCAGAATATTGAAGGCCTTTTGCCCGTACATTCACAACTCAGAGTTTATGATTTGTTAGGCTTTGTCACCAGACTCACCACCACATGGAATGACGGAACTGAGATATCTAAGTCAGCAAGAAAAGCTACAATGTTGCATCGGCAGCAACACCTGAAGACCATTCAGAACAGTTATCCATCCTGTAAAACACAACATGCAAACGAATGAATCCTAGTTTAATGGCATAATACAGTGAAAAAAAAAAATAGTCATATATACGCATTAAGCGCTAAAAGTGAATTTTCAGATATTAAGAAGTTTGTATTCTTCTAACAAAACTTCCAGCTGCCTGAGAACTAGATTTTGTACAAAACACAAGTACATATGCAGCGCAGCAGAAAGGACAACAAAATTTATTACAACCAATTCGAACAGAGAGGGGAAAAAGACAAGGGGAGCATAACTGAATAACAGTTGCAGGTAGATAGTAAAACAATGTAAATTATACGGAGTAATATTCTAAAAGCACAATCAACCAAAGTCGGCTATTAATTTCTCAAACAAGACGACTACATTATATAAGCCCACCGATTATGAAACAAATAATATACCAGAAACTAAAAGAAAAGAGCCACAACTCGCCCTCCTTCCATTTCCACTCTTAAGACCACAACAGCATCGTAATTCATTTGAGATGTTAATTTTCTTAAAAATGTTAAACTAAATCTGCATGTTAGCAAGATTAAAGAAATACCTCCACCAAAATCCTAGGTTTAACCTCTCCCCAATACATGAAATGGCTTACGGAATTATTTCAAGTGTCACGCCGCTAAAAAGATGCCCAAGCAGTGGGTTATCAGACTCACTCGACCCAGCGAGTCACAAATCTGTTCCAAATTCCAAGGGTATCCCATCATAGCGCTTACTTAAAATCTATAGAGCAGACACTGTAATACAGCGTCGTGAACTGTTTATGGCATATACATAAACAATTAGGCAACCTTGCCAAGGCTTAATTCTTTTCCAGTAAAGGGTAAAACTGATGGGATGACCAGTTGCTGTTTGATGATATATATGAGGGGCTGTCATCTAGAGATGAGGAAGGATTGGAGGATAAAGTCACATTCAAAACAGAAAAAGAGAAAAAAAGGAAAAGATGGCGCAAGCAGGCCCGTGTGATAGGGGGTTCACCCAGTTCTAAGAACTGGGTCCCAAAATACATACTCGTGCTTTTGAATGCAAAAATATTGAAACAGATCCCTGGGACATTTGTTAGTGGTCCCACTGTGTAATGGTGTATGACGCATTGTCAATTGAGCTAGTCCGGAAATTTATAGTTTTTGACAAATACTCGGTATATTTTTTCTAAAATTAAATTGAAAGACTCGCATTGAAAACCAAAAAAAATGTCATATATTAAAAAATGAAGGGAGTAGTACTTTTTCTCAATTGAGATTGAAAGTTAAAGAAGTGAAAGTGGCACAACTTTTTTTTTTTTTTTAAATGTTACAAGTAAAACAATTAAAAGAAAATATACCCTTTGTCGAAAAGAAAAGAATCATTCATTTTTCTTATGTAATAATTATATCTAGGTATACATATTAAAAAAATTAATACATTGTCCCTTTATTTTCTTGAAAGGCACTACTTATAATATAGGGCCTCTGATTTGGTTTTGGAGCAGGGACTCTCAAATTTACTAGGCCTTGGGAGCAAGGAGATGACATAGTACATTGTAGACAAAGAAGATACATCTAATATGTTGCATGTATGTCGGAGGTTACCAGGAACTGAAGGGCTAGAAAGAAGAATGAAAAATGCGAAACAAGGGAGAGCAGCGGCAGGCAGAAAAACAAAGGAAGGTGGGAGGAGGTTTATTAATGGGTAATCAAAAGGGCTAAATATTGAGGTTTATACTACTCAGAAAATTTACCAAATCTTTTTGAAATCAAAGGACCCAAACATAGAATGGTCGAAAGTAACACGGTACTACAATGAACAAAATATTCAGTTGCTTTAGGTTCTTTTACTTCTCACAATGTGCAAACGTTTGGGAAAGATAGAAAACTTGCATACCCATTTTTTTCTGATTTCTAAAATATACTACTAAACTACTATTTCAAACTTCTAAAATTATTATCCAGGGAATTTTTGACACGTTTCTTATTATCCAGGGAATTTGTCAACTTTGCAAAGCCACTGCCAGGGTACTCAGTGCATTCATAAATAAAACAAGGACAATCACCTTGATAGTTACCCATGTTTATACTCTGTACTCATCAACATGCATCCACTTTGTCGACGACCACTTGTTTCCTTTAATTACAGGACAGCCACCTGTGACAAGTAAGAACATGAGGACCGACTGTACTCCTAAAACTATTATAGTAGCCAATTTAGCCTTGAAAATTTTATGACAGAAAGCAAAGCAAGTAAACTACGCACTCGGAAGGCCATGCCATATTAAAATGTGGATGGCTAAATTTATTCTTAACTTTTACTTGATAAGTGTTCAATACACTAACCATGCAAACTAGAAGAATCTAGTGTCGCATCAGGCCTCATGCTCCAAAAAAGTAAGGCGTCACCCATCCTAGGTTTCACAGAGATACCCTTTTTAGCACAATCAGATTTCTCGTTCCACCCAGGTTGAGAGCTGAAATTGCCAACTGAAGCTGGGAAAACAGTCTCACCACCTTCTTCAACATCTGACCTGGAATGCAATTGCCCCAAATATTCGTAAAATAAAAAAATAGATTGGTGCAAAAAATTATCTTCTTCAATGAATACAAGTCAAACAACTGATCAACGCAAATGGCACACGTCTTATTGATCCATGAAAGTTTCTGAGATAGAATCTTACAAATACATCAGAACAGTAGCAATCCTTTGGCCGCCGTTCTTTGTATTGAATTCATCCAGAAAATAATCATAGTGAGGTTCATACTTTTGACCTTCTTCATAGTGGAGAATCTGAAGTCCCTCGCCATGTTCTGCAAGTACAGGTATGCAAATTTAGAGGATGAATGGAAAAAAGGTTAAATTACACAGACATGATTTCTTGTAAAAAAAAGAAAGCATTACAACCAAAAAAATTACACGTAGCAGAAACATACAACCCCATGGGTAGAGTAACATAAAGATCAATCCTAAAAGTATCCAAGACAAGTCTACTTAATTCATGGAGTTGTAGACGAGCTCTAAGAAAAGGGTATAAGTGTGACTTCTCTAGAACAAAGAATTCCGATTCAAAGAGACAACATCGGAAATATACCTCAAAGTAATAAGTTAGTCGGTGAAGTTATTTAGCTATGCATGACGTCTTAATGTAATACTATGACCATGTAGACTAGGCCAGTATATCTTAATGGTTGAAGCCAATCTACTAGGGCATAGGTCAGACACTAAACTTCATTTCTTGGCTAACATTGCTAATTTGCTGACAGCCTTTTGTTTTACAGCATATTCTTGGGTACTGAAATACAGATTTTTTTTCCATCTCCTGCCATCCTTTAACATTACTTTTTAGTTTTTACTATTTAGGGCTTGCTTGGAATGAGGGTAACTATTACCGGAGTAATTTAAGCTAAAATAAGAAGAAATGGGAGGAAATTGGATGATTGGTGGTTAGTGGTGGTTGTGGAGGGTGGAAAGAGAAGGTGAGGGAGAAATTATTACCTCCGTATGGAGGTAATGCATTACTTCGGGGGGAGGTGGGTACTATTACCCTCGATGGAGGGATTATTACACTATCTTCCCACCTCTATCTTCAACCTCCATCACTTTCCTCTATTTTTTAGTTCATTTAAGATCTATTACCCTAGCAATAATTACTTCCATTCCAAGGGAGCCCTTAGAAATATTAAGGTAATCAATCAACTGAATGCATTTATTTTCACTGACAGAAAATCCAAATACAGTACTACTGGTTAGGGAGTATATAACACCAAGCAGTGCGAGCACCATATGGAAATGACAGCCACAGAAGTTTGCATCACTACAGTAACAGAATATGAGCATAATATAGTTCAAAAGCAATACTCATTGCATCCGTACCTACAGGAATAAAAGTAAAATCCGCTATTCTTTTTTCTATGTCGCGTATAATTTTGTCTTGGCCTCTTCTCAGAAATGTGCCAGAGCTTGTACGTACCCTGCACATAATCATGCAGACACGAATGAGCTCCAAGTATTCATATAATAATGGATTAATCCTTGTACCGGTTAAAACAAACAAACAAAAAACAGAAAAATAAAAATTGTTTCATTTGAAGGCAGTAAATGTAAGGCCAAATGACTAACAGAAACTTGAATTCCAAATTCTTCAAGAATTCTGAGAAAGTTTAATGAGAAAAATTGATAACAAACCTGCTATCCTTACTCTTGCCTGTTTTACTATCAACAACAGTTGATTTCTTCATATGAGGTTTAGCGAGGCTAATAAGGTACTCGCATTCCTCCTTTGACTGCAGAAGTCAGAATCTAGGGTCACCATTTGGACATATTATAGCATGAAAACAAGCAACACAATGACAGAATAGAAATTGCAAGCATCGCAAAGCTTGAACATATGAACTGAAGTTAGGTTGCCTAATTTTATATGACTACGTAACATCCGATACACAATATACTCGTGATAGAGAGTTTTAGATATAGGAGTAGATTTTATGCACATGCCAAGGGGAATATGCGTGAAGCCCTGAACCGATTTGTACATCCGATACACGATATACTCCTGATAGAGTGTCTTAGATATAGCGATGAATGATGACAAGCAGCTTTTCACGAGAAAAATCAGTCCGTAAAGAAACGAAAAGAGTACCCAGGAAGATCGATTGCAATGCAAAATATAATTGCTGCAAAATGGAGTGAACATTAGCTCTTAAGTCACCCTTCCCTTCCATAAGTGAATCATACATTTAAATCTGAGCCCCAATTCCGGCAACCTAATAACTTTCTACATTTCCTAACATCTAAATCTACATGATTACTCACACTTTGGCAAGACTACCCTTAACACTGCTTAATGCTTATCCCCAATGCACATTAACTTGTCCGATCTTAGAACGAACTTTAATATATAAAATGCCGCGTCTCCACAAATACCAACTTTAAAACTAACATTGTATGACCATAAGCTGATCATACAACAATATAACTAGTGGCTGAACTAGAGAGCTAGAACGAACGAGATCGTCTCTCCTTAGTTTTTACATTACAGCATTAATAGTTCGCCACCCTGAAAATTCCCACCCCCTAGGCCCTAACGACAATTCCTAATTCCGCTACAGTTAGAATATAAAACCAATCATGGGACTCCAACCATCAGCTATGATATCGAAAATTCACCAAATACTAAAACTAATCAATCATAATTATCATGAATCAAACAACGAAAAACAAGCGATAGAAAAACAAACCAAGAAATGATGGTAAAGAAAAGCGCGAGGCTCCCAGGAAAGAATCTCAACCCATTGATCACTTCTACCACCAATACCAGAACCTCTTTCGAGGGATTTACGGCCGAAGTTAGCAAGATCGTGACCGGTACGTGGGCCGGCGTCATTGGCGACAGGAAGGGAGAGAATGCCGAGAGCAAGAAGTAAAAGTAATACAACAGTTAGCATTATTAGCATTGCCATCACCATTGTTGTTGTTGATGTTCTCTTTCTGCTCTGCCTCCCTGCTTTTCCCATTTTTTATTATTTTATTTTAATTACTAAAACCCTAATTGTTCAAATTGATTTGATTGATTTGGAGGAAAGGGTTTTGTGTGAATTGAATTGGGGAAATTGAGGGAGATTGATTGAATGTTGGACAAATTGAATTGAATGTTGAGGAATGAGGAGACGTGGGTTTTGGGTTAATTACATTTACAGGGAGTGACTAGTCTACGCCCATTTTATACTTAGCGCACACAGATTAATTTACTTGGGTGTTTCCATTTAACTAGTTTTAAACTGTGAAATTCACGGTCTGTTTTAAAA
>LHUT01001705.1:0-36772 GCA_001412135.1 Silene latifolia subsp. alba
TTTCGGAGTTTTTTCAGTCCTTGTCTTTCTAGGTTTTAGCTCTATTGGAAATATAGATAAGAACGCCTTGGTCGTTTCTTATATGATGAAGATGCGGAAGATCAGTTTTCGTAACAAATCGTTATATGATATTACATATGCTGTCGATTTGTTGGTTACACTCAATTTGGTCAGATGGAATCGTCTCTCGTTAAGACTCAAGATCCTACGATCCTCTTGTGAAAAGCTGTTTGCGGCGATATAATAGAGGACACGCTTTGGAGCAATTCAAGTTTACAATCTTTCTTTGAATGAGATTTTATTTTATTTGGTTATAGTCGAATTGTATCCGGTCAAATTTAATACATGTTGTAGATGTCGTATGACTATTTATTAATGAATTAGTTATTTCTTTCAAAAAAATAAAAAATAAAAAAATATACTCATATTTTATACATCTTGTTTAACTCGTTTTAAATTAAAGATGAGTATAATCTTGAAGAATTTGTGCACAAACAATGAGGTGACCTCGTCTAAACATGCTCTCAAAATGCACAAGCTATGACACAAGGACAAGTAAGCGACTCATAACAGTCTTCTATTCCCTAACTTCCAAGTTCCAACTCCCAAATTATATTCTCTCAATCACCCCTCACTTCCTTCAAACTTTCAAAACCCTCCTTCATATCACTCCAATTCTCAATCCTTTTTATTCCGATTCCAATTCCAATTCCAATTTCAATTCCGTGTCGATTCCGAAACGTTCCCAAATATCACCGGAACTTGTACAGAGCAAACAGTTATCTACCAAAATGAAGGATCGAACATCGCTGTACGTACCGCCGCACCAGCGAACGAGGTCAGTGATCACCGCCCCTCCCACCGCCGTCTCTGCCGCCGCCTTGCCGACGGCGACCGGTGGTGTCTCACAGGTTCATCATCCTAACCCTAATCCTAATCCCAACCCTAATCCGCTGCGTTACTTGCCGCCGAAGAGTAACGTTGATGTTAATCAAGGTGTTAATTTTCAGTTTAATCAGCCGATAAGTTGTTTGCCGTTAGATTATGGTAGTGTTAATTATAATTGTAACGGTAATGGTAACTGTAATGGTGATGGTGCACAAGAGCAGAAGAATGTGGATAGTTTTCATTACAAATTTTATGATCGGAAGCGGAGTGATTACTCGCAGTGGAGTTACGTGTTTTCGAAAGACGATTTGGATCGTAAAATGGGCGAAGTTGTGGTGAGTGTTTCACTGTTATGAATTTATGATGCTTTACTTTATTGCATGTGAATTTTAGAATCTAAATTTGATTGTAGCAAATGTAGGTGAGCTTATTTAGTATGTGTTGTAGCAATGTTGAATCGCGAAATTGGGGAGTTTGTGGCGAGTGTTTCGCTGTTAAGATCCTTGCCTTTATTGCATGCATTGTAGCTTAAGTGAGACAAAAACAGTTATAGGTGTGCTTAGCTAGTGGTCTGTTGTAGCACTGTGAAAGTGTGACTCTGATCGAAATGCTTCTTATACGCGTAAATGCAACAGCTGTTCGAGTTTTGCCATAGTGCGAACTCTGGCTTTGGTTGAAAGATTTCCGAAAGTCTCTGTTGGAATTCAATATAAATTTGAAGTCCATTTCTATGTTTAATGTGGTAAATTGTAGTTAGGGCCAAAGTTTCTCAACCGCAGTTGAAGTTGTGTAATTATACCTATATCTGGAAATTGCACAGTTTGTAATAGGAAATAGCAGTGCCCCCTAATTTTTACTCAGTCAGTCCCATTTGAGTATTTGGCTCTTTTTCGTTGCAAAAGAGTACACCATATGCTAATTCGTCATGGAGCGATGCCTTCTCTCTTTTGTGGAATTATTTTGGGCAAGGTTTTAGGCATCTTATATTTTATGAACCAATTAGCTAATTTCATCACAAGCCTTTTTTTGTCTGTGTAGCATGTATCATAAAGAAAGTCTTTTTATATTTCGCGATCTTTAACTATTGCACTCGTAGCTTGCGCAGTTTGTTGATCGCCACTGCTACTGCATGCCTGCAACATAACCTTGGTTGACATGCACCTTTAAATCGTAGAAAATGTAGTTAGGTAGGTAGGAAAGAATATGGAAAAGCCAGGCACGTAATAACGAACAAAAACAAAAACGAAAGAGTAACACTCAAGTACAATGTCTCTATTGAGAAGTTTTCCCTTCCATAGTTCTATGAGTCCAGTGATTTTGATCTCTCTTCTTTCCTCATTCTTGTGAATCACCTACTTTTTCTTATGGATAAAGCCTACTTCACATATAAGTCATTGAGACTTGTTGTACTGTGCAGTAATGGTTGATGAATGTAGTCCCGGCACAATTTTTCAGTTTCGAGTTATTTTTCATTCAGAAGTACCATCTTCTTCCAACCTCCTTGCCTTGCCGTAGTTAGGATCGTTTGAGCCTTTGAGGCAATGAGTTGTGATTTGTACAATGTGGTTTTTAGTCAGGTTCAATTGCTGATATGGATCACTGGAAAACAAAGTTTGACACGCTTCTCAGTGACAGAGATAAACAAGAACTGATATCCAGGGAGAAAAAGGACCGGCGTGACTTTGAGCAAATAGCTGGATTGGCAAACTCAATGGGTTTGTACAGGTTTGTTTCCTTTTGAATGCTTTCTGTCTTTCTATCTCTAGTCGTGACATTAATATGTAATAACTTTTGCAGCCGTTCATACGAGAAAGTAGTTGTATTTAGTAAGGTACCACTTCCAAACTACAGATTTGATCTTGATCAGAAGCGTCCACAGAGAGAGGTAACTGAACTTGTTTTATACTATATAATACTACTTCCCCACTATTCTCAATGCATTTGTTTCTTTAACTTTGTTTAAAAGCCACGAGGCGCACCAAGGCAAGGAGGGCCTGGGGCAACTAAGCGCAAGGCGCGAGACAAAGGTGTGCCGTGTGCGCCTCATAGGCACGAGATACACTGGCTTTGAAAACAAATTTGTATTTTCAAGATAAAGTCATGTGCATATTTCCCTTCATTGGATTTTAAAAAGGGTTAACATGTAAAAGAGTAAACGCTAGGGATTATGTGCCAAAGAGAAGGGCATAGTAAAAGAACTTGTAGAATAGAATTGAAATTGCATAGATGTGCGCCTCGCGGTTGAGATATTTTGGCTGGTGCCTTATTGAGGCTTGAGCAGTTGGGCTGAAATGTGCTCTAGGTGCGCTTTTTTAAACTGAGTGCGATAGTAAATTGATCATAACTTGAAGCATAATTTATTGAGACTACTGATCAAAGGACATCAGGGTGGGTCACATCCTTCTAGAAAAAGACCTTAAAAGGTGACTCTCTTAGTCTCATGTACGGAAGAACTAAATAAGTCAAGGTTTGACTCATGTATGCAAAAGAAGAGGCACATGATTATGCTCTTAAGCTATCTTGAATAATTTTATCTACAAAAAGAAGAAACGTCATATGAGGATCAGACTGGAGCATTTCAGTCTAGCTATAAGCCTATAACTAATGCATCAGCTCCAACAATTAATAATGTTCCGTTGCATTAGCTTGAGATGCTCTTTTTATCTTTCTTGGTAACGAGGCCCTAGACCCTAGCTATTCTCTCTCCTTTGGTTAGTGGTTAAGGGTTGTTTGAGATAGTCGGGTGTGCGTGGTTGCAAAGCCAGCCACTGGCTTTGCAATAGACATGGGGGGTCTAGATCTTTTACTCTTTGTATGGTTAAGGAATTTGGGGGTAGGGGAATTCCTTTGTTTAGTTCGTAAGTTGGATTTGAAGGTATTTGATGAGAGGGTATCAGAGGGATCTATTTTCCCTCCTATAAGGGAAATAAAAAAAAAAAAAATTCGAAGGAAGTTGAGATTGATCCATTTCCTCCTTCCCTTTATCTGATCCTTTTCCCTCCCTTGCTCGTCTTTGTGTGTCCAAATATAGGGTTAGACATCATTTGGATACAAATATAGAAGGGAAGGGGATGGAGGGTATGGGAAGAAGGGGGAGGGGAGGGTAAAGGAGCTTTGATGTCATCTGTCCAAATCCTTCGTACGTAGGAGGGAATTTATTTTGGCTTGTAGAAGGGAAACAAAGGGATCCCTTTTCCCTCCCCTACATTTTCCTCCAACTCAAATCTGCTAGCCAAATGAAAGAAATTGTCCCCTTCCTTTCCCTCATCCAAACAAAGGGTTAGCTTTTCTGTTTGATGTCTGTAGCTCAGCTCTTTTGTAATCTTGAGTTCTCTCCCTTGTTTTTCTTGGTTCGGGCCTTGGAAATGATGGCGCGTGAAATTTACCTGCAGGTAGTTGTAGATTCTTATTTACAGGAGAGAGTGGATGCAATTCTTACTGAATATCTTTCTTGTAAATCGAAGTGTGGAAATGCTTTATCAGACAATGCTGTTTCTAGAATAAGCAGCAGCGGTAGTCTTGCCACTGACGAAGGACTGTTTGAGCAACCAGATGCTTTAAATCTCAGTAGTGCTGTCATGGAGAGAATTGTTAGGAGACAAAGTTTGCATCTTCGTGATCAGCAGCTTGCTTGGCAGGTTCATCTCTTTACTTTTAACCTATCCCAGGCTGTTTTTATGTTATAAAGCTGCTACCTTTTGTCCAATATACTCTGCTGTGACATGTTTTTAAAGCTCTTACTTATCTGACTAAGTTGCTTTTAACAGGAATGCCACCCTGAAGGCGTGAAAATGATGGAGTTCCGTAGAAGCCTTCCTTCGTATAAGGAGAAAGATGCATTGCTATCAGCCATTTCATGTAATCAGGTTACTATGTTGTAATTATAATATATGATGAATATGCGAAGAAACTTTTGTTTTGACGTACTTGTCTCTGAAACAACCATTTTGCAAGACTACCTTGTCTAGTGGATGGATGTTTATTTAGTGACATGCAAAATAACCATTTTTTGGCGGCTGCATTTACTATTATATTGCAATTTTACCTTTCACTAATCTTCAGATATGCTCTATATCTACTCACTCCTTAGTCCTTATTTTGTTTCCTTTTAACTTTGGTGCATTTTCTTAATGTCATGTTTTCAGGTCATCATCGTCTCTGGGGAAACTGGTTGTGGTAAAACAACACAAATTCCACAATTTATTTTGGAGTCTGAAATAAACTCTGGCCGTGGATCTTTGTGCAGTATTATTTGTACTCAGCCAAGAAGAATATCTGCAATATCAGTTGCTGAAAGGGTTGCATCAGAGCGAGGGGAGAAAATTGGAGAATCTGTGAGTTTGTGGCCTAGTTGATATTGGTTGGGTGAAAAAAGAGTTGCGTTTTTGTTTTGTTTTGTTTCTGATGCTGTATTTTCTGTTTTGAAGGTGGGTTATAAAGTTAGGCTGGAGGGAATGAGAGGAAAGGATACACGCCTTTTATTTTGTACCACGGGTATTTTGTTGCGGCGATTACTTGTAGACAGGACTTTGAAAGGTATAACACATGTTATTGTGGATGAGATTCATGAACGTGGGATGAATGAAGGTGAAACTTCTTTAACACTAAAATTCGTTATCACATTCAACAATATATTTTGTGTCCTGATTGATGTTTTACATTCCAGATTTTCTGCTTATTGTGCTTAAAGAGCTACTTCCTTGTAAACCGGAGTTAAAATTGATCTTGATGAGTGCGACTCTAGATGCAGAGCTGTTTTCTTCTTATTTTGGTGGTGCTCCCATGGTTAACATTCCTGTAAGTGTTGACTTTGTTTAAATACTGATTCGCTGTTTTTATACTATATATGCTTTTCTCATCTGGTTGGTGGTTATGTAAGTTGTGAGGTCAAGTGAGAGGGAAATACATGGGGAACACTCAACATACCCCATGCTGGGTTTTGCTTGCTTGCTTCTATAATGTAATTGCTTCCATCTGATGCTACTCTGACCGTGGCTTATCTTCTCGTCGTCTAGTGTTACGGGAAACTGTGTTTAGATTGGAAGGGAATTTTGCTTGTGTCGTAGAAATATGGCATTCCAAATATTTTACTTTATATGTACGAGTTATTGGATTTATATGGTGACTGTGAAACCTTTGATAATCATAGGTTTATTTGTATTTTGACTGATACCCATGTCCAATAGTATTGCTTGTTATTTAATCTGTTTCAGTCTTTATTTGATATGATAGTTTCAGTTTTTTCTCTCTAAATTGTTTGTTGTTTTCTTTTGCCAATTCTCTTTGTTGTCCACTTTTGACACAAGTGAATTCATGATTATTTGGTGCTTTCCGTTGCCTTTTTTTGTTCGTGGCAACTGTTGTTGATGTTTATGATATTTGTATCAAATGATCTCGCATTCACTTATCATATATAATAAGTAGAAAAAGAATGTGTATTTGGAATACTGCTGTGTAGTTTCTCAATTGAAGTTATTGAGGTTTTCCCTATGCACTGTTGTCTGTTGTAGGGATTCACATACCCAGTTGAAACTTATTTTCTAGAAGACGTCTTGGAAAAATCTGGATATATATTGACATCCTACAATCAGATTGATGATTACGGTCAAGACAGACAATGGAAGATGAACAAACAAGGTTTTAGGAAAAGAAAAAGCCAAATCGCTTCCGTTGTTGAGGTACATACATTCTTGAATTTGGACGTGTCACTGTATTTAAACTATTTTCTATTGTTTCTTACTTGTAACATCTTCCAGGATGCACTTGCTGCGGCTGACCTCAGGGCATATAGTACACAGACAAGGGAATCTTTGTCCAGCTGGAATCCAGATTCTATAGGCTTTAACCTTATTGAGAATCTGCTGTGCAATATATGTGCATATGAAGGGCCTGGTGCTGTGCTAGTTTTCATGACTGGATGGGATGACATAAGTTCTCTAAAGGAAAAATTCCTGGGACATCCCACATTGGGAGACAGTAGTAGAGTATTGTTGCTTGCATGTCACAGTTCAATGGCGAGTTCAGAGCAGGTATATTGTACTTGATGTCCTGTGCAAATGGTCATAATTTGAACGATCTCATTTTTGTAGGAGTCTAATGTTCATTGGCTCTAGATGATGATGAAATATAGCAAAATGGGTCACCTAACTGTCAAGCTTTTCTTTATTGTAAAGTTTTATGTATTCTTAACTCAGTTTTATTATGAGATAAGATAAGGTTGCGTATGTCCAACCTCCACCCTTACCCAGTCACCCTCCATTTGTGGGAGCCCTTGAGGCATCGGGTAAATGTTGTCGGTCATACTCTGAATGTAGTGCATTTTACCTTTACCGTGGGAAGAAAATCCGTATCCATACCTGTGGTCTTGAAAGCTATCAATTTCCAAGAAAATTTGTTCTTTTTTTTCATGTGATTGTTAATCCGCTTTTCATGTGCGCTTTTTTGATTTGAACAGCGATTAATTTTTGAGAAGCCAGGAGATGGAGTGAGAAAAATAGTTCTGGCCACTAATATTGCTGAGACCAGCATCACAATTGATGATGTTGTTTTCGTGGTTGATTGTGGTAAGGCAAAGGAGACATCATATGATGCCTTAAATAATACGCCTTGCTTGCTTCCGACTTGGATCTCAAAGGTTTCAGCTCAACAGGTAAATTTTAATGTTGTTTTGACTTTGTGAGCATGTTTGTGTATAGTGTGAAACTTCAGTTGTGATTTGGCATGTTAAGAGTCTATGACCACTGGTGGATTTTTCTAAACAATGTACTATGTTCCTATTTTTCTTCAACATGTTTGAGAAGACGTGCGTATAACAACTGTTTGGGCTTTGATTTTGTGCATTTCTCTCCACTTTGGATTGAAGATCCGTATCTGCTTTTGTTTCGGGCCAGAATTGTGTTTAAATGAATTATGGCTGACAGAGGGAAGGTGAATGGGGTTTATTGTTCAAAGAAAGTTGCCAAACCATTTTCTGATTAGCATTTGATATAAATGAATACACTTTTCCTTCAAATAGTGACTGCTAGTGCTAGGGGCTTTCATGTATCTTAATCTTTTTTACACTTCATGTCTAAGGGATGTTATCAATTGTCTAAGGGATGTTATCAATCACTTATCATTCATATCCGTGCTTCCCTACTTACCATGAAAAAAGGTGATCACTGATCCGTGTTTCTGTCGGTAGAAACCATTTTTCAGGTTACAATCATTACATTGTTTTAGATGATCCATAATCTGCTCTATACATTTTCACCATCGCTTATGCGGTGCCTTAATGTGCTTCCTTTGAGTTGTGTGGATACGTATACGGAGCTGAACTTGTTACTGTGCACTGTGCAGTTTACTTCTTGCATAACGAAAAATGAAGATCAACTTTTTCTTTGTGCAATCCTAATTACTTCTAGTTGAGGCTGAATACGAAAAAAGCAGATCATGAACCAGTTTTACTGCAACAACCTTTTTTTGTGGTTTATTGTCTAATATTTCTATGATATCACTAAATGGTCAAGGTATTTTTTATTTTGAAAATCTGAGTACATCCAAAATTTGGGCAACTTAGACAAATTTGCAAAGTTCTCCTTTAATTCCTTCCTATTAGGGGCACCTCATCATTATTGAACTGGAAACTCAAATACATTGTTCACGTGTCCCATAAGATTGGTCATCTCTGAGTAAAGGAGATGGAATGTTTTAAGGTCATGTGCTACAGCCTACATGGTTGGGTACACGCCTCTTCCATTATATGTTTTTGAGGATATCGTATCATCTTTCATTCCCTTTCTTAATATTTGGTCTTTTTACAGATAAAAATAATTGAGTAGGAACATCCAGTTAGCGGTAGTAACAAAATGTAATCGTTTTGTGTTACCCTTTTTCTGTGGACTGAAAAGTGGTTCTCTTCTTGCACGAACAAGCTTGCAACATCGTTCTTAAAGCACATTGCTTATAATGTTATAATATTGTTGAATGTTGTGATCTATAGTGCTACTTGTAAATATAATCTAGAGTAACATCATTGTGAGTTGGAATATTTTCTTCTACTGAGAAGTGTGACTTTTGATAAAAGAAATGGTGATTTTACTATTAGAATATTGCCTGCTGAATTTGAATTCCTTGTATACTGAGGCTGCATTTCGTTTGCCCAATCGATGTGTAGAGAAGAGGAAGAGCTGGTCGTGTTCGGCCTGGAGTATGTTATCATCTATACCCCAGATGTGTTTATGAGGCCTTTTCAGAATACCAGCTCCCTGAAATCTTAAGGACACCTTTACAGTCTCTCTGCCTCCAAATAAAAAGTTTAAAGCTCGGCAGTATTTCCGAGTTTCTATCAAGAGCTTTGCAGTCTCCGGAACCATTGGCGGTAACTTAGCCATTCTTTTTGGGTCCTTTTGCTTCGATTTTTTTTTTTGTTCTTGTGTTTAATGTCCATGGTCTAAGATGTCACTTAAGCAACTAACAGGGAATGTTAGTTTTGTTTTTGTGATTCTCAGAAATGAATTATCAATATGTATGTCCTTTTGATATGCTATATTCTTACAGGTTCAAAATGCTATAGAGTACTTGAAAATCATCGGGGCTTTGGATGAAGATGAAGTTTTGACTGTTTTAGGTGCGTTAATGGCAGCTTATTTGTCGGCCATTCCTTTCCAGCTAGCTTCTTTTTCTTTTAATAGTTTTATTAAAATTGCTACATGTCATGTGTGTATCATGTAGTGAAAGCCTGACTTGTTCGTTGACAGGTCGCTACTTGACAATGCTACCTATGGAACCAAAACTTGGGAAGATGCTTATATTAGGTGCAGTTTTTAGTTGTCTGGAACCTGTGTTAACTATTGTTGCTGGGCTCAGTGTAAGAGATCCTTTTGTAACACCCACGGACAAGAAAGATGTAAGCGGTTCCTTTTTTCCTGCTGACTTTTTTTTGGTGGTGGTTGTGATTTATTCCTCCCTCTGCACTGTGTACGGATAGTGAATGATCTGCAGATAGTGTACGTTTTTAAGGTGACTGCGCTTGTGTATTTTCGTGGGCCTATTTTCTTGTCCTATGCTACTAACAGAAAGCATTTGAAGGCCTAGTGATATTTTTTTGTTAATGTGGTGGTAGGTAATTGAACTGGTTTGTGAAGGGTGTGTCACGAGAGATATTGGCACTTGATATTCCATTTGCGTATTGTGAGGATTAGGATCAATCCATAATTTGCGCTGTTACATCATAGTGAAAAGTTTAACGTTATCATATGTACATTCTACATCTTAATTGATTTTTGCGGATTTCTACCGCCTCCTGATCTTATGTTTTCGCTGAGCTTCAGATTCTGCTCTACGTAATAAGCTTGATTTGATCTTAATATTATACCCTAATTGGCCAGCAAGTCTGCAACAGGCAATTATATTTTAATAGTACTCTAAATATATATCAGCAAAAGCAAATGTATTAACTTTTCAAGCAGAACAAGCTTCTGCAAGAGGAAAAATTAATTATTGTAAAAGCTTTTCCTCTTCTTTCGAGTTATGTAAAGATTTAAAGTTCAATAATGGGAGCTTGACACATTCGCCGACTAAGCACTCTTTCCNNNNCTAACACAAGGGTAAGATTGCGTACATCCGACCCCCTTTACCTCGCAATTTGCGGGAGCCATTGAGGCACTGGGTAATGTTGTTACTTGATTCTCTTAAAACATCTTGGCATACAAATGATAATCAGAGATGTGCGTACTCTACTTTGTTTTTTTTTTTTTTTCGCGTAGTTAATTTCTGTAGTTGGTATTTTGCGTTGTTACAGTCCAGGGACCGATTAATGATAAAAATCAAATATTCTTGTTTCTTACCATTTGGTAATTCCTGAATATTTTTAATTTCTTGTTGGCCGATCTTGTCTTTTATGCATCTATTTCATATATACTGGAGCGCTGGTCTCTTGGCTAGACATCTTCTTTCTCCTGAAACTTCTTTCATTAATGTTCCTAGATGCCCTTTCTGTTCTATTTTTCTTGATGGCATTCTATTTTAGGCTTTCGAGTGTTGTTTTGGATTGTTATATGTTCTTTGAAAGCCCAAATGATGGTTTATTTTACTCTTCAGCTTGCAGATGCTGCCAAAGTTCAGTTTTACCGTGATTATAGTGATCATCTTGCCCTGATTCGTGCATATGATGGCTGGAAGAGTGCTGAAAAAGCCTTTGGTGGCTATGATTATTGCTGGAAAAACTTTCTTTCTGTGCAGTCTATGAAAGCCATTGATTCTCTTCGGACGGAATTCTATTCTTTGTTGAAGAATATCAGGCTAATTGATGACAACCAATCCGCTAATAATAATGGGTGGATCAAGGATGACAAGTTGGTTCGAGGAATTATATGCTATGGATTGTACCCTGGAATATGTTCAGTCGTGGTGAGTACCTGTAAATTCTACTTAAAACTTATACTCTTTTTGTGTTACCGGTCTTATTATAACTGAAATTGCTAGACAATGCATATACTCCCTCCCAGTCACTATATTGTTCCCATTTGATATGGGCACAATACTTAAGGAAAAGTATTAAAATAGGAGTAAAAGAGTTGTGTGGGGTTGGTGATAGGAGAGAGGGATGAATTATTAGTAGTTAAATAAAGAATTGTGGGGCCAAAACATAAAGGAAAGTAATAAAATAGGAGTAAAAGAGTTGTGTGGGGTTTGGTGATAGGAGAGAGGAATGAATAAAATAAGAGTAAAAGTTTCTAAAAATAGAAAGGGGAACATTAGTTGAAAGATCGGAAGAGCACACGNTATAGTGACTGGGAGGGAGTATGTCGTAGTATATCATGCAGTCAGTTCTCTTCTAAGTTGTTGAAGATGCTATTTCAAGAAGCGAACCCTTTTTCCTGTGGTGAGGTATTGAGGGTATTTGCATGGCTGTTTAACCGCCATTCCTATTTTTTTTTTTTTTTTGATTTTTTTTTTTTGATTTTTTTCTCTTTAAATGGAATTGTAACCAAGGTCATTTTATTCAAAAGAGATGTTATGATAGGAAATGCACAATATTCACTTCCTCCCGCCTAGTTTCCACTTTCTGACTCAATAGTAGAAAACATTCAATGGAACTTCTCCAATCCAAGATGTTCTTTTCAGCCCCTCTGTAGCCTGATTCTTCAACTGCTATAGAATTATTTTTGCCCCGGGTAGTCTTGGAATCCTGGTCATTGATGGATCAATGGGAATCATGCACTATATGACTAATTTGTTGGACCAAAATATGCACTAGACGCATTACAAATTCCACAAGAAAAACATGTTTGTGCCACCTAAGGTTTTTAAATGAGATTTATGTAGAATATTTCCCTTTACCCATCTTTATATTTCTTGGTACCGAGCATTATGTGTACTTTTAAGGTTATCTTCACTCCAGAACGTTCATATTGTTTTTCTAGATAAGTAGTTTTTAGTTTTTTGTGGACAATGTGAAAACCCGCAAATTAGGAATGGCAACTGGTGCCAGACTGCTGGTAGTGTGACTAGTGTCTATATTACATGTGTAGCCACTAGCCACTGCCCATGATAGGTTAATTTTTGAAACCACGCCTACATAGGATAAAATCTCAACCATACCTGCACCTAGAGGTGGCGATCGGGTCAGTTGGATCGGTTTGGGTCGGGTCCAGCTGGGTCGAGTCAATCGGGTTCGGGCCATATTGGGTCAAGATACCCTTTTGGGTCGAGTTGGGTTCGGGTTGGGTCGTTGTCTCAGACGAAACAGATCATTTCGGGTCAATTGACGTGCCGCGCCGAGTCGGATTTCGGTCATGTCATTTTCGAGTTTGTTAATCGTCGGTTTTTTTTATCACGTTACTTCGATTTTTTACCAATAATTTTAGTTTTCGACCGTTATTTGATTTGATTACATTGTTATTTAGTCAAACGTATCAAGTTAAACACCAAGTCATTTTCATTTAGATCAATATTAAGCTTAATAATTGTTGGGTCAATATCGAGTCGGGTTCATATGGGTTCAGCCGTTCAGGTCAGGTCAGGTTTGGGTCACTTTGGGTCACTGATTATCGGGTTGATTATAAGGTTGTATCGGGTGTCATGTCCAAAGAGGGTTGGGTCGTGTTTCGGTCGGGTTGGGTGTAGTTAAGTTTGAACCGCCATCGCCAACTAGGTACAACCGCACAAGCCACTCCCATCTCGGTACTGCCAAAAGTTCACATTTTCTATAAAAAAAATAGCCTACACATAAGTCTAGCACGCTATAAGACAGCTATCTTAGATGTAAAGGTTTTCCATTTTTATTCCCTCAAATCTTTTGAAAAACTTGCACGTTACTCATGTTCACAACTTTGCCATTTCATCTGAAATTTGTCAAATGGATGCAATGTTAACAACTCAAGATTATAGCATGATAATTAGTGACCAAGATCTTGTTTATTGTAATAGTAACAACAATATGTCAAATCCATTAAGAACCTCACCTGGGAGTAGATAGTGAATTACGAAAAGATTAGATTTTGACAGTTGAGTGAAATATTTGTTTTTGGCCGCTGTTTAAACAATGGTAAAAATAATGATTCTCCTGTATTGCTGAAGATGGGCTTTTATTTTATGGTTAGGGAAGTTGATTACCTGACTTGGTTGATACTAGGATTGTTTTGATTGTCTTTATCAGCTTGGTCTTAATCATGGTGCAGTATTTATTACCTCAAATTACCGTCAAAAATCATCAGATTGTATGACATGATGTATTTTTACTGTAAATTTACACAGCATAATGAGAAGTCATCATCTTTTAAGACAATGGAGGATGGCAAGGTGCATCTATACTCGGTAAGTTTCCTCCCCGAGGTTTCGTTGCAAGTTTTTCTGTAGGTTGAGAAGAACACGATTAAAAAAGACAGAAGCGGGACTTATAGTTTGTCTCTGACTAAGATGTCCTTGTGCTATTGATCACATTACAGAATTCCATCAATGCTCGGGAAGGGAAAATCCCGTATCCATGGCTTGTTTTCAATGAGAAGATAAAAGTAAATTCTGTATTTCTCCGTGATTCGACCGGGGTCTCAGATTCAGTGTTATTGCTGTTTGGAGGCAACGTTGTGAAAGGGGAGATGGTAATGAAAGTTTTCTTAGTAGTCCAAATTACTTGTCCATGTCTGAAGAAGACATTTGATACGGAGCATTAATCTACTTGATTCTTATCTCACTCACATCTGTTGGCAGGATGGGCATTTAAAAATGCTGGGAGGATACTTAGAGTTCTTCATGAAGCCTGCTATGGCAGAGACGTATTTGAACCTAAAGAGAGAACTGAATGATTTTATACAGCATAAAGTAAGCCTGCTTTGTTCTTTGTTTCTTATATGAATTGAATTATGTGGAACTTCTTAGAACACTCGATGAATAAGCCCTATTTCACTCACATATTTCTTCTCCCTACAAAGTAGAAAAGTCGAATGGGGCATCATGCCCGTTTAACCCTCAAGCGCAAACATAGGGCAGCAAATCTTTTCCTTTTTAATTGCTTTTAAGAATGCTTTTGTTTCGTAGTGATGCTTACTTACGAGTGTAATAAGGGCATTGTATGCTCGAACATTATGTAGGTATACCTTTCTTTACTGCTGCCAAAAAAAAAAAGGAAAAAAGAAAAAAAAGAATGCTTTTGTTTCTGTTGCCTCCCTTCTCTCTTCCCTAACCTGGTAGGGTCTAAGAAGTCACATTGCTTCCTGCAGCTCACAAATCCTAGGATGCATACAAGCATGTACAATAAACTTCTGTCTGCGGTGAAGCTGCTGGTTTCGGAAGACAAGAATGAAGGCAGTTTCGTGTTTGGTCGACAGTGTCCAAAATCCACTAAAGCACCAATCTCTACAACTATGCCAACATTTCCTTCTAGAAACCTAAGTGGACCCGGAGGTGATAACCCGAAGAGTCATCTCCAGACTTTAGTGACACGGGCCGGGTATGCAGCACCAACATATAACACTAAGCAACTGTCAAATGGTCAATTTAGAGCTTCTGCGGAGTTTAATGGAATGGAGATCATGGGGCGGCCATGCAACAACAAGAAAAGCGCTGAGAAGGACGCAGCTGCTGAAGCAATTGAGTGGCTGATGAGTGGGACTCAAACGAGCAACGAGTATGTCAACCACATGACTATGTTACTAAAAAAGAGCAAGAAGTGTCACAACTAACGTCATCCTTGAGATACAGATACCTGAGCGCTTAATTTTTCGAGGAAACAGATTGCGTGTGCAACTCCAATAATTGAAAATCTGAGTTGTGTTACAACTGAAAGAGCTGGCACACAAAGTCACACTGTAAATTATGCATTGCAATGGCAGTGATCCAGGTTATCCGTGTATATAATCACGTGGGCTCTTTTTGGGTTCGGAGTGGGGAGGGGGCGGTCATCACGTCTGTTCAGTTGTATATTTTGGGCTTAGTTAGTTGTATTCCCGGAGTGGAGTACATTGCCCCATTTTGGGATTTGTTCTTACAGTAGCGAAATTCTAAGGTAGGTGCTTGTGCTTTTCTGGTACTATTAACTTTTGATTAAGTTGTACACATTAGCTATATCCGGTCATCTTCAGAACAATTGCACGTCATTTTTGGTGAATCGGGGAGGAGTTGGGAGTAAATTGGATACGTTTATGGACACTTTACTTGGTCCATTATGTACATTATCGATAGAACAATAAATTCAGCATGTCAAGTACTCCTTACTTTTGTAAATAAATCGTGATGGGCAATACAAACCATTACACCCCACATACCGCATTTCTACTTGTACCTATTGTTCTACACATTAATGGATCGCGATTTGGGAAAAACAGTGATCTGTATTATGGCAATTACTAACATTTAATACAGATGCCTAATGAGTAATGACAAGCTCAATTAGCGTCAGTTCCGCAACAGAATCTCTATATCAATGGCCCTGAGTAACACTTGAGGTGATGACTTCCCGGTCACAAATTTGGTGATTAGCAGCACTAACAAGTTGCATTACCGTCTTCTCTCTCGACTCTGCCAGCCAGATACTCCACTGGTTACTGTCACTCAGCTTCTTTTCCCTGTCTGATCCATCAGTTTCTGAAGAATGCTCTGCAGAATAATATTTAGGTTTTATAAGAAAACAGTATGTCAAAGCTCTCAACAAATTTGTGAACCCGCGCTTACAAATTACTCCCTCCAGAGACCTATTTTCACTCCATTTCAATAAAATACCCCTCACATATATTAGAGAAATCAGAAATGAGGTGAACACTTATGTGCGGAGGGAGTAATANGGATTGGTTGTAACCCCTGTTATCCGTGTAGCAAATTAATTCGTATTGGATGAGATGCTCAAAGGCCTGAAAATAGTAAGATAATTAGCTATGAAAATGCATTCTTCAGTAGACGAAAGATGATGGTTGCCACAATCCACAGAGATACTCACCCTTAAGCACACGCTTCGAGCATAATAATCAATCGTCTGGAAAGAATCGTGTATGTTTTTGTACTCTGTCAAGAAGACTATAATTAGTATACAACAGAACGGAAAATAAGCGAGTATTCAAATAACTTTGTGGCAAACCTTTGATAATGGAATTGAAATTGTATGAAGTTTGCTCCCTCACTTCGAGTCTCTTCATGCAGACCAGAATATAAAGTTCTAAGACGGAGCAGTCTGTTTGAGAAAAATCAAGGGCGTTACATGAGTCAATTTTCAAGTTTTTTTGGGGAATGGTAGGTGACAACTTTCGAAATTTGCAATATTTTTTTTTTTTTTTATAATAATTCATGGTTGAAGAATCTAAAGTTCGTCATAGAAACGTATCTTGTGGCTTGAGAGCATAGTAATTAAAAAGGACATCATGAATACTGGGGTATGGGTTCAACAAATGGGGTACGTCTTTCAGTATGCAACACCGCGTTTTGTTGTAAGGCTAGCTACTATCAGATCAGAAGGATAAATGCCAAACTTGAAATACAAAAAACCTGTAATATTGAGGATGCTATAATTCGAGTACCTTTTAGAAATTCAATCTTTGGCTGTCTATTCATGCTGACAAATGCTGCTCTCAAATTCTCAATTGACAGGAAGCCAGCCTTTACGTTCATAGCAGAAACGGCTGAAAACCTGAAAGTACATTAGAGTGTAAGAAGAAACAGTTGAGAGCAACAAAAGTTCTTGTATATGGAAATACTGCTCCAAGATGATAGCTTACAAGAATCTTGTCAACTGGTAGACTGTTGAATCGGAATTTAACAGTGTGTCAATAATTTCTTTGACTTTGTTATCTGCCAATATTTTCTAGGACAGTCAAGGAGAATATGAAAAGCACATAAATATGATTAATAAATCAACTTAACGCAAAGGCTGCTAAATCGCAATCAAGTTTTCAGAACCAGGTTTAAGAAAGAAAAGGCTGCTAAATTGCAGCAGGAAGCCTGGAAGCATATTGTAGAGAGGTAATAACCAGACTAAGTAACAAATAATAGTCGAAGTATTAAAAACAGATCAGCAGGAATTTGATGCACAGTTACCGGGGATTTCTAAAGGTGAATTTAAATCCTGATTTATTACTGAAACCACAGGACATAGCGAGAAGCTAACTTTATAAGAAACTCCAGAAGGAGGAAGCTCATTCACGCGTTATATTTTCATACGACTCTTATGGTATTCTTGAGTTCTTGGTATGAGGTCATAAAATATCTGAATGATAGTGGGCGTCAAGGTGTGTACGTAAGAATATATGGAATGCTCAATTCAGACTCGTTTGTATTTTAGCCTTCAGGTTCTAAACACCTATGCAAGATGCAGTATAAATAACAGTAAATATTATACATAATCCTCACATACATGAGCCACATACGAGCAACTCATGTATGTGACAGGAACCAAACTCAGTTTAAACATATGAGTGCAAGGATACGTGAAGCTCTTTGTTAAACTGAACAACATAACTTTGAGGAAGGCCCGAGTTTTCAGGCAAGGATAATACATTCTCCAACAACCTGTGTAAACACCAACATACATTGCAATGTTTGAGAGTTTAGCATAGAGAAACACAGGTTTTGATAGCAATCACAAATATTGACGCCAATTACCTTTCGAACTCATCCTTTGAGGGAGGGCAAAACAAGAGCTTTCTGTGTGAGAAGCGAGACCTTACTCGTTTCTCTAAAAGTTGATCAGCATCCTGTATGTCCAGTAAAATTGATAAGCTCTTGGCGTTTTCAAGGATGAAAAAATTATTTTAAGAAAAACGAAAGTATTTCATCTCATTTTAACAGAAACCATACACCAATTGCTCTACTTTAACAAAAAGGTAGAATATTTAGCATGAATCAATACAAGTTCAGATGTTATCTTTTACATTTAGGATATTGACGTTAATACGGAGTACCACAAATTGAATCCAGAAGATCATAGAGCCAGGTCCTGTGATACAATGAACTTAAATTGCCTTTTTTCGTCTTGGTTACAGATAGAATCTAATTTCATAAATCAATATGAATATCCCACAAAGTTGAACATTACACAAAATGAAGGACATATGAATGAAAGTAAGAAATTCAACAGGCACATACCAATCTGCAACTTACGCCAATAACAACAGCTTGTGACGTCACAGATTGCATTGCATCTAACAAACTATAAAGTAACCGTTGTTTACCCTGTAGAGAAACAAAAAAAAAAAATATCAGTCGGAAATTTTAAAGCACAGTAAATACTATGAACTCTACTTCTCAATTAAAATAAAAATTGATACATCAACCAAGCACCTCAACAAAAATAAAAGTTTTAAGGCAATATGTACAGGGCTATACAACGAAAACTAAACTGCATACCTGGGCAAACAGATCGAATTCATCCAGAACAAAAACAATTGTCTTATGTGCCAAGCCGCATTCACTAAGAAAAAGGAAAAAGAAAATAGTAAAAGAACTCAATCGTATTTTAAAGAGTGGACAGTTGTATATATTGTCATAGGCCGTTAATGCCAAGTTTAGTTTCTCACCGTAACATAGCAACCATAAACTGAGTGTTGTCATCAAATGATGCCTGTTAAAAAAAAATTAAAAATTCATAATGATGCCTATGTATTTTACTTTGGAACCAGAGAGAAGTGCAGAGGAAAATGTCCAAATACCATTTTTGAAAACATCAGCTGATGCTCTGTGCATAACTGACGAGCAATTTCCTAGAAAGGTAAAAGATATGTCAAGAATAACATTGCAATGAAAAGTGTTGAAGCTGAGGAATGCATAGAAAAGCCAAAATTTTGAAATTTCCTAGCTAAACATTATGCACAGAGGACTGAATGCGTAAAATATGAGAGACAAAACAATTATAAGAACCTACTTATGGTCATGAAGGGTTTACAAATTTGGCTAGTCTAAACACCAGGGGCAGATACGATGTCAATCTCCTAAGCTAACCTTTTGTTAGAACTCTTTTTATTTTTATTTTTTTGTCTTTCAGGATTCGAATGGCTAACATTCAGAGTCTCACAGCAAAGTACCGTGTCCAGTTGGATGTAGTTGAGTATATGCGCTCTAAATCTAATAGATTATCAAAGCATAGTTAATTTTCTGTTCAGTCCATATCAACCGTACTCAACTTTCTAAGCATAATTTGCGAGGTAAAAAGGGCTAGAATCTTGGAGATAAAATATTATGTAGTCATTACTGTCTTTCTGATAGGCAATGGAGCCATGGATAGGCACAAATCCCCGAAATTTTTTTGACAATTCAAACGTCCGTTTCCCCGACCAATATAAAAGCAGAACAAAAGTTGGACTAAGAAAAACCATAAATCACAGAGGACCATGACAGGAATAAGAGATTGTACGATGGATAGAACAAACTTAGTCTTACCTTGATGGCGCAGTTATCATCACTATGCAGAAGCCCATTTAATTTAATCTGAAGCAAACATGAGACAGGCACATCAGCAGTCGTCATTCTCAAATGAAGCTGGTGCATTGACACTCAGCAATCATTTACACATAAAAAATAAAAGCAACTGTCCAGCTGTCAACTATAGCAACCTAGAGACATATTTCAACTTGCTCAGTGACCCTCATTATCCCCTAACGATAAACACGTGCAGATAAAGACCTAATACATACTGAAGAATGAGCGTGACCCTTGGTTAGTCATTCTCTTGAAATGCCAGGAAGAAGGTAAGCATTTGTTTGACGTAGTTCCTAATAAGGGCATCTTTGGATTGGGGGTTAACTATTAGGGGTAAATGAGAGGAAAACAATGGGGTGGAAGTAATGGTAGTGGAGAGAGGCCGAAGAGGAAAGAAGGGCAGTAACAGTTAGCCACCTATTCCATAGGTTAATGGATTGTTCCAAATGAGAGAAATAATACTCCGACCAACGTTTCATCCTCTATTGTCAACCATCATTTCCCTCCTTGTTTCCTTCTCTTTAACCTCCACTCCAACCATAAAGAAGTATTGCAATTCAACCGATTCAATATCGAGTTATAGAGCATGATTCTGTACAAAAAAAAGCCCATATACAAGCAAAGGCTTCCCACATATGGCAAAAACATCTACCTTTGCACAAATTCGCATATGAAACAGCCAAAACTACCTAAAGCTCAGCTCACCCACACGGCCACACACTCTTGGATTCATAAAAACGGAGTACCATTGTCAGTTATTTTGAAGTTCAGTAATTTCTTTCGAACTGTTAAGGCTAAATTAACCACATAAGCATCATTAAAACAGTAATAACACAATGTCTTTGACTTCATCAAAATTACACAGCGAAAAAAGGAGCATACCACAGATATCATATCAGGATATTCATTCAGCAAATCCTTGAGAACAAGCTCCAAAACCTAATTCAATCCATCAAACAAAACTCAACCTTCAATTTTTTTTAATTAAAAATAAATTACAAAACTTTACAGGAAATACAAAACAATGAAAGCATAAATAAGAACATACAGCAGTTTTGCCACAACCACGAGGACCAAGAAGCAATACAGAATTGTTACATGCTTCCGTAACCGAACCCGATATTATAAACTTCAATTTACTGCAAGATTACAACTTTCCACATAAAATCAATAAAACAAAATGAAACCCAAATGACAATTAACAAAGTACATCAAAGGGTCCCGCAAAATAGCGGGGTTAGCGACACAAAGAGACTGTTTCCGAATGACGCTAATGGGATATTAACCAGTTAAATGGGAATTACCTGTAGTTACTGTCAGTGGAATTTGGGAAAAGTGAAAAAGTGAAAAGAGGGTCACATAATCTAGATCTTAGTATTGTAATGGCTTCTTCTACTTGTGATTTTTCCATACTTTTCTGGGTTTTTTTGTGAAGAATGGAGTGATTGATAAAAATGGCGGGAATTTAAACGAAGCAAGGGTTGATGACCGGCAACGCAATAGGGTTGGTTAATAGCTTTGTAATTGTGTGTAGTGAACTAGTGAATTAGTGATGATAATCGGCAACGGATTGAGTTCGAGTCGGGTCAATCTTTGTTCGTTTTCTTTATCCATTCTATTTGTCATCCGTGAAATTTATGGACCGTCATCTATCAATTTATTGTCGTTACTTAAAACAGTTGTATCGGTAATAAACAAGTTGATGAATTTACATTACGTTTTTTAAGCTAAAAGTTGATGAATTTTAATTCACTAAAAGAATAAAAATTCAAGCTTAGCTCTATTATTTTAGTTTATTATGTGCTTTGACTAAATATTTATTTTGAGTGGAACAATTCTCATATACTTAGTACGGAGTACATGTAAAGATAATTTAAACCTATCTTATACAGTTATACATGTGACCATGTGAAAGGGTGATACTAAAACTCGGTAATATTCGTTGTTGCTATAAGGATTCGGAATATAGAGACAAATAAGTGAATAATTTGTGTATGTTTGACTCTAGATCTATTTTTTCTCTTTCATTTACGGATCAGCTTTCGTTTTTCTTTTTTTTTTTGGCCTTTTAAAGATTCTGACTTTCGTTTGAGTCTTTCTAACTTTCTTTGCCCTTGTTTTCTTGGTTCTTCTATGGTAATTTGTGTTGTAAGTGAAGTTTATGAATGAACTACGGAGTACATTTAGAGGGTGGTATGGGCTGCATGTTGAGAGATACTCCTACATTTATATTCCTAATGTAATATGTCGATTCTGTTAAGTAATACGGAGTACATGAAAGAGCAATTACGTAATAATAATAATACTCACATTCAACAAAAACGCTGTTATTACATACTTCGTATGAGCTAACTATACAAGTAGCTGTGAACATACAAACATCTTCATATTCTTTAAATCAACTACCGGCCTATAAGCTTAACAGCCCATGCACCACCAAGGTACAGCCCTAGAAGCGGCCCGGCAAGAAGCAGTTGGGTCAAGGGATCAGTTGATGGCGTAAGTATAGCAGCGGCAACCACTGCGCCAACCACAACGTATCTCCAAATCGACAGCATTTGATCTCCCGATACCAAACCTGTTTGACCTAATAGAAGTTGTATGACTGGAACCTGTAGACAACCGATTCAAAATCACAAACCTTATTTCACTAAATAGCTCAAACTCTACTATTTTTCGGAAAGGACTTAACTTAGGTAAGAGTCGTAAGATTACCTGGAACGATAACCCAGTGCTGAACATGAGGATAAGTACAAACTCGAAATATTGATCAATAGACCAAAGCGATTCAACGACCCCTTCTGCATAAGTTACGAAGAAATTCAATGCTGCTGGGGTGAGAACCAGGTAGGAGAATGTTATACCGGCATAGAAAAGCACAGAGGAGGCCAAAACGATAGGCCCTAGAAATCGTCTCTCTGCCCTTGTAAGTCCAGGAAGCACAAAAGCAATAATTTCATAGACGATGATGGGGCTCCCAATAAGAAGACCGCAATATCCTGAAACCTGATTCACACATAATTTTCATTAGTACTGCGTGGTAAAAAATTTGCATTGCTGGAATGTAAAGAAGAAAAGTGATGCTAGTTAACAAAGTAAGTTGTTGTCCTGACATTTGACGATGTAGCATCAAAGCAACAGCAAAGTAACTTGGGGATTCAGGGATGAATTTAGATAAAAAAAAACAAGGCAAGTACTCAGATAGAAATTACATCAGTTTATATCACTCCGCGTCGAAAGATTGACAGTTTGACACTATTACTTACGACTCTTTATTTATGGAGCTATACACGTATCCCATACGACATTTGCCCATCCAACACTTCCCTAGTGGAGATGAAAAGAGAGGCTTGCATTACAAAAGTAAAGAACAAGACTCTTATATGCAGCATATAGCATGATATACGAGCATACGACATTCTTAAATACAGGTACCTATCCCTTTAATTTGAATTTTGTATTTGCCTATGAGACAATATTTACTTCGCTAGGATAACATTAGATAACTTGTCACATTTCAATTCCAATGAACAAAACCACACTACCTGCAACTTGGTTGCAAGAAAATAGAAGGCAAAGACAGAAGGTTTATAAAAGGTCGATGACAGGAGCACAAAGCCAATACAGTCTATATTATTCCATCTAATTCCATAGAATAATGAACTTGGAAGCACAGGAATATTGCGTCTGTGTTGAATGGAACATAAAAACAAGCTGAACGAATCTAAGAAAACTGTCACCTTTGTTTTATCTTTAACATTCCCTTGTAAAACCCTAGTTAGTAAAGGTTTTTACGTGGACACCGAATACAATTAAAATAATGGTCATTACGTGGTAGGAAAAAAAAACAGTATCTGAGTACCATACAGAACAATAGCCATATCTCAAGGTACTAACCTTCAAAGTAGTGAAGAAAAACTCGCCAGGAGCTAGTTGCAGAAAACGGACGCCTTGATCTTTGACCGGGGCTTCAAGAACCATTATCAAATCTTTTGAGAATGCAAAACATCCCAAGATAGCGGCTCCAACACCCAGAACTGAAACAAATATCCTCTGACGAAGTTCCTCAAGGTGATCGAAAATACTCATCTCTTGGTCATCAGGAAGTTCATCCTTACTAGGGTAAAGAAAATCATAGATAGCACCCTTTCCATCGTCTGGGTTAACATTCTCTATTTCATCTGAGTGATGAGTTACTAAATTAGCTTTCATAGCAAAAACTCTACAATGTAACAAAGAACTAGACAGGGTTCCTAAGAAAGAAAACAGTAACAATAGTACACTCCAATACTCAGAACAAAAGTAACAAGCAAAAGAAGATCGTAGACGGTTCATACAATATCCACTATCCTGCATCTGTTATTGCACACAAGGACTCAAGGAAAACTTCCAATACATTCATCCTTAGCTCAATTAAGGCTGCACCACCACTTCTGTGCCATGCCATATTACACTAGTTAATTAACCAAAACTCAGTCAACCGTTTCTAAAGTAGCAAACGATTTGAACTCTCTTCCATCCACCCCCACCCCCTTCAGCAAAAATTGTCATGGTATATACTTGGGAAAGACAGTCAGATAATGTTATTGCAATTCGCTAAGCAATATAATGCCTTTCTCATGAATCCTATGTCCCACCAATTCTCTTCAAAACACAATTAACTAACCTTGTCGTTTTTTATGAAAAAAATTCACCATAAGTGTTGCCCAACAACTCAACAAGGTTAACATCAACATATGGCATTTCAGTCATATAAGAGGCTAAGAGCTATTGCCAAACCTCAAATAGCCTACTTCATACTCATATAGCACCTTTGAGGAAGACATCCATTTTCAATGGAAATATGGAATTGCCAATGTTTTCGAAGTTTCCACCTCACCCCAAATACATTATGTCCACTATCCATAGGAAGACTATTAGTAGAAATATTCTTGACAATAGAAGAACTAAAGGGTGAAAGTTTCTCGTGGTATTTGTATGAATCATCAGACAAGTCTGTAACGAAAGGTAAATTTGTTCACTATATAAAGCACCTTTGACTGACTGTGTGAGACCTAAGCCTTACTTACCCTGCAATTCTGTGAATAAGACAACTTTTCATTTTTAGAAAAATAAAGTATTGCTAAAGCAATGGAGTGATAGATAACACTGAACGATAGTAGCAAACATGTACAAGGAAGTGCAGTATGCTAACTAAATGTAATGGGACACCCTTAGTTAAATGGACTCACTGTTTTAGCCTAGAACGAAGCTAGGAAACTAACTTTCCCAAAGATAATAAAAAACAATGCATATCCCTGAAAACAAACGGGACTCAATGGCGCTAGTTTCATCTAATTCCAGAGACAGGACATTTCTTCAAGCATAACATACTCATCATATCTTATTGCAAACAAGGACTCAAGGAAAGTTCTAATACAATCATCCTTTGCTCAATTAAGGTCGTGCAGCCACTTCTGCAACATGCCATTCTCACACGTCAATCAGCCAAAACTCTGCCATACTGTATCTTAAGTTGCAAAGACTTGAACTCCCTTCCATTCGCATCCACCACCAACGAAAAACAGTCATGAGATATACTCGAGAAAAACAATGGGATAATGTTATCGTAATTTGCAAAGCTATACATATGTATGCCAGCTTCTTCTGATATCCAAGATAATGCCTTTCTCATGAACCCTATATCCCAACAATTCCCCTCATAACGCGATAAACGAAGCAAATCCTCTTTCATGACAAATTTTAACCAAAGAGTGTTACCCAACAAGGTTAAAATCAACATATTTTGGCATTTCAGTCATATAAGAGCTATTGCCAAAACTCAAATAGCTTACTTAGTTACTTCATTCTTATACATGAGTTACAAATTCCCAAAATTCATAATACCCAGATGAAATACACCAATTCCAAATTCACAGACAGCAAATTAAGCAAGAATTGCATCATGGTTAACCAGTGGCAGAACTAAGGGGATAATGGAAAATTTACTCCTCTATCCCGTTCATTTGTTTACCTTTTTATTCTTTATGAGAGTTATTTTAATCAAAAGGTAAACAAATGATAGGGACGGAGGGAGTATTTTTTAGTTAAAGTTTTCGACTTTCCATCCTAGGTTACCTTACTGAACTACTAGTTCACCCCCTAACTACAAATTCTGGTTCCGCCACTGATTTTAACTCAAATCAATACCAAATAATCCAAATTAAGCAAAACCCAGATAAATTACAACAAATTAAAACAAAAAAGGAGAGGAATTTCATACTGGGTTTATCCTCAATTGTAGAAGTGAGACTGAAATTGGTTTCTTTAGAATCATCAACTACACAACAAAGGGTTTTTCTTCTGATGCTGTTCAAGTAGTTTCTGGGATAAGCAGAAGATGGTGTGAAACGCGTCGTTTGGAGGATTTGAGGTAAGATACGAGGTGTTGAGGTGGGAGAGACGGGGTTGAAGGAAAAGCTGGTGCTACAGTTGAGATGTGAGGAAGACATGAGAGAAGTTGCAGCACCACTCATGTTCATGTTCCTGTTCCTGATTCTCTACCCAGAAAATGAAAGATGTCCACAAAAGATTTGAGTAATTGAAATCAAAGATGATTAACTAAGTGGTGAGAATTTAATTCTTGTGTTTGTAAATTGTAAAATGTGATTTTGTGTTTAGTTAGCTGGTTGATAGGAGTACATAGTTGGAAAGTATAATTAAATTTGTGCTTGTGAATTTCAGATAAGACACAAGTTATACTAGTAATTGGATTATACATCTGATGTAACTACATCAGATGATATATAGTTTTTTAGCATTAAGATAAAAGTTTTTGAGTTTTAATTTAAAAAACTTGAGTTTTATTATAAAGTTTTTGAGTTCATTTATTTAAACATTAATCTCAAAAAGTTACATTATAGCTCAAAAAAATTACATATTACATATAAGCTCAGAAAAATTTGATTTTTAACGTCATAAAACTNAAAAATACACAAAAACTCAAAAACTTATAAGTGTGAGGTAATACATTTGATGTAAAATCCTTTTTTTTCCAGGTTATACCCGTACTCGGTATCGGTTATAGTCGAATCTGTCTTTAATCGGTCATTACAGACGGATCTCGGAGAGACTCGGTGATTTCTCGTATCGCTAGAGTGAAAATCCGATACAACTCGCGAAGAACCCTAGCCCAGACAGATATCAAATCCCATTTAGATTTCGGAGCGTTTCACCCCTGGATCCCTACTCGCTGACAGGGCAACAAGACCCCCGTTATAGTCGTTCAAAGTGGCCACTAACAAATTCAAGGCACAAATCCTAAATAGAACGGGAATAGTAAAAAAATAACCCGAAATTCAAATAACTCCATTGTACTAGAGATGGCATTGAAATGGAGAGGATCCATTTCCGAAATTTATGTTTTCATCAATTTATTATTTTAGATTGTTTGATTTTTTTTCCATGTAAAATGAACTACAAATTCAACTCTCTTTCTTTAAATTGACTGTTGCTATAAAATATGACTGAGAAAACTCCCACCTCTACTTAGCTGCAAGATGTCCCTACAAAAGGATAAGCTGATATTCAAGCAGAAAAATATACACCAAAATTGTTGCTAATAAACTCTTAACATTTCAACAAAAATGGCATCTTGCTTGAATCCTACACTTCTTTGCATTAACAATACATCACCTAAATTAAACAGTAACTTTAATTACTGTCCAACATTCTCAGCTTCCCTTAAATTGGAAAATGGCATAACAGGAAGACAAAGAAGGTTTACAAGGTTGCAAGCCGGTCTGACCGACATTGAACCCGACCTCAATGAAGACCCTAAAGACCGTTGGATTACCCCTGGTGTCTCTCCTGTTAGTTTACCTACCGTCTCTAGATAGTATTGAATATTACATTATCGTACACCCTAACCATTTATTTTCGTAGATTTTCTCCCTTTGTTTACAGAAAATTGTGGCCTCGTTTTACGTTGTATAATTCTAATTTTCTTGTAGGTTAGGGTGTCCTAATATACTTATGTTCGCGTACTTGCAGGAAGATTTTGAATATGGAGTGTATGATGATCACCACACATACTTCGAAACCAATGACAAAGGTAAACAATTCTTAGAATCGAAAGACGGTCGACAAATAAATAAGGATTTGATAAAAAAAATGACATTATTCAATGAAATTGTTTATTACAGGCACATTTTGGGGAGCAGTGGCTGATGAATATAATGCTATGGGTCCACCTACTGGTTTTCAAGGTTCAATCTTATCTTTTCATGTCAACAAGTATTTTATAAGACGGTTTCACAAATCCTTAGTATATTCATTCCTCCATCACTCGTTGAGGTTTAGACCGTCTCATATAAGTTTTTATGTGATCAAGTATCAACCAAAATCATAAAATGATGTTATGATTGGGTTTGGTGTTTTCGGTGGCAGGAATTATGTCATGGCTATTCCTACCAGCAGTTGCTGCCGGGATGTATTACAATGTTCCGGTAGTGTACTAACTCCATAAACTTCAATTAAGTTTTACAAGTAATTACTTACTCCGTCTTTAATACGAAGACTGAGCTTATGTATGTTGTTGTGTAAATGGTAGGGGGAGTATATATACATTGGAGCAGGTGTGTTTGTGATTGTATTTTGCATATTTGAGATGGTTAAACCAGATCAGCCTCATAACTTTGAGCCCCAAATATATAACATGGAGAGGGGAGCTCGCGACAAGTTGATTTCCGACTACAATACTATGGATATCTGGGACTTCAATGAGAAATATGGAGATCTCTGGGATTTTACAGTCCAGCACGATGATGTCTTAACGAGGTAGCTGTTGTCAGTCCTCAGACAGAGGAATTCAGCTTGTTTCGAGCATTACTCCAGCATCATCCAGCACGACCAGTGGCTATTTACTATACTGCAACTGTAAACTACTCAGAATAGCTTACAAACAAGGTACTCAGAAGCCAATAAGTGTACACCAAACGAATAGTATTTGAAGTTTCGAGTTGTATATAACATTTCAAGAGCAAACTTCACCATGATTCTCAGACAGAATCAAGTACGAACTAATACAATTTATTACAAAACTTAGCTCATATTTCATGGCTATTTTCCAACTAAAACATATCAGCATCCAAAGTACTGTACCTACAGAATTGCCGATATCATTGTACCTGACGCCTGACGGCTGACTCAATACTATTTTTACCTCTTGTTTTCTTTTTAAGTATTTATCCACACTATATATTTACTACGGAGTAATATTTATCCTGATTTCATGGTTTTTCCATGCTGTGTAAACTTATCAACATACTTCAATTCACAGATATTATTAGTATATTATTATTATTAGTATTATTATTATTATTAGCTTCTTAATTCAGTTTCCGAACATTGGATTCATTATACCTCAACTGAGCTCAGAGGATTTTGACTTTGGTATCAGTGGAATCGGCTACTGGAGCCTCAGGGGAAGCGTGGCCTGCTCTTCCTGAGTGAGGGCATGACGAAAGTGGCAGCGATGACCATAAGGGCATGGAACTCCAGCAAGGACCATACGACAGACTTCAGTCTTGTAGCGAGGGTGACGGATGACAGGGCGAAGTTCCTTGATCCCGTGTGCAAATTGGCAATGATCTCCATAAGGACAGTTCCCAGTATCCTGCCATTTGTTGCATAACTCAGTCTTGAACATTCCTTGATTGAAAACATCCATCTCTATTGGACCGTCTATCCTGCCTCCTCCTTGCACATATACCTTTTGCTACAGTTGGATGATAAATACAGTATTAGAATCATAGAGTTCAAGGATACAATATTAATATGCATCACCTGGTAATGAAGAATTCCTTTGCATTGCATGATTAGTTATAGTACAGCAAGTTTATGATTGCTTTTTCATTAATATCAACACCAACCAAAGGCAAAAATACTTCAGTTTATGTATAATGGCTGACATGTAATGCAGTATATTGGCCTCAGGGATATTATACAGCAATACGACATTCTGATGCCAGTTAAATTCTGGCTGAACTCGATACTCTCTGTAGAATCTGGTTATCAGGCCTAAATCAGATGTAGGACTGCTAAGCTAGTCAAAATGCATCAAAATTGTATTCAAATTATGAACGAAAGGTCGTCAAAAACAAGCCTGAATAGTGTTGTTCAACACTGAAGGTACATGAGCATCACACAGTTTCATCGAAATGACATGACAAGGAAATCAGACACTCAGTCAACCAGGGAAGCATATGCCTTAATCTAACCGCAAACTGCAAATGACATCGATTTGTATGGTATGACAAGCAGAAGTGTTTATACACATCGCTTGATTGTATTCTTCGCCTTTGATACGAATTCCTCATCACTAGCAATATATATTGGAACTTCAACAATACCTCATTCCATATCTGATCATATATCCTCCACAACCACCACCACCACCGTCACATCAATGAACAAATTCGATTGTAACTTCAGTAAGTTTTCAACAAGCACATTCAATGCACTCCAAAATATTACTGTAGTTATTATGACTGATGATCATTAACTCAATCTAACATCAGAAAGCCAACAATAAAGCAAACAAGTGAAAACTAAGTATCTTACTCTTTAAGCAAACGCCTAAAATAGAAATAAGCAAAATTCCAGGCAGCAGCAATATATAGTAGCAGTAGCAGCAAACATACCGGGCCAGAGACAGGACTAGTAGAGCGAGTTTTAGACGAACCACCACGCTTAGGCTTCAGCTTAGCCTCGGAACTGCTTCCACTTGAACCAGCTGCACTACCAGGACTTATCTTCAGATAACCCTTAGACCTGATAGAAATACTCTTAGGCAAAGTAACTCTCCCTGCTTCAACCTCTTGCTGGTTTCTCTCATCTTCAATCACACTTGTCGGACTCTCCGGATTATTCTCAAACCCTTCCTCCAATCCACCTCCACCAGTATTCGTCTCACTGCTCGCTTTTCCACCAGTCAAGGGAAGAGGATCGGAGTATGTTGCTGCTGCTGCTGTCTGGAGTTCAGCGGCTTCAAGGAGGAGGTTGATCTGAAGGTTGAGCTCATGGTTTGCAAGGCGGAGATTGGTGTTCTCTTGGCGGAGAGTCTCGGCTTCCTTGAAGGTCTTTTTGAGCTGCGACAAGCATAACGTGAAGCGGTTGGTGAGGTCACTGTGCTCAGACATTAGGCGGGAGAAGGAAGCCACTGCAGCGGCAGTGGTGGCGGTTGTGCGCTGCTCGCTTGAGCTTCTGCTGAAAGGTGTCGGAGAAGCGCCACGGCCAGATTGGAAGAAGATAGAGGAGTACGGCGTTGAAGAGAACATGTCCGAGAGTCCAGTGATTTGCGACATTCTCGACATGTTTGCCGTCCTTGAGGAAGATATTTCTTGCTGCATTTTTAGGTTTTTGCTGCAAAACCGATCAATATCATCAATTTTAGGTTTTTCTGCAATTTTCGAGAATTTGATCAACAAATACTACGATACACAGCAAAAATTTACTGCTTTCAGCTTGCGATTTACAGAATTTGCAATTAAACAAAGTAATATTCAAAAATTCAAAAATTTTGTGAGCGATTACGAGAATACTAAAATTAATCTACGAGAACAAATTTCGCACAAAATATTTTAAAGATGCGTTTTCTCACTGGATTACTAGAACTTCCGGAACTATTTCATTGATCGTTCACAGAAGCTAAGTAATTTAAACAACGAAATTTCGGATTTAAACTAATATTACAGCATAACAGAAAAATCACAAGCGAAACATGAAAATGCCGAAAAAACGGAGAAGAAACGAATCATTCATCGCATTTCAGAGTTCGTTCGATCAATAGCCAATTCAATTTCGATCAACAACAGAAAAGAGGCGAATCGTTAATACAATTGAAACGAATTGATAAATATTCCGAAAAGTAATTCAATACTACAGCATAACAGCAAAATCACAAGCGAATCTAACAGAAATATGAAATCGCCGGAAAACAGAGAATAGATGAATTATTGCACATCAGTACTGTATATCACAGTTCAATCGAATTAATAACTGTTCCGAACAACAGCTAATTCGATTCCGTAAAATCTTAACTATACTTCGATTTTTAGGTTGAAACCTCGATATTCGTCGAATTCTAACGGAGAAAAACACAGAGTTCAATTGAAATAATGATTCGCGTTGAAGTTTACAATTAATACATTGCGAATCATGAAAGAATCACAATTTCGACATTGCAGCAGGCACGAACTAGAAAAAATTGAATTATGCAAAAGTTGAGAGCGATCATTACTTACAAATTAACTTCTTGATATAATCAGCCTCGAATTAGCGGTGAAGAAATCGGATCAAATAGTTAATATCGTCGACGGATAAACACAGTAGAAATAGAAATTAGAGAGAAAATATAATGGAAGAAAACGGAGGTAGAAAATGAAAGAAAATTTAGAGAGAGAAAATGAAGTGAGAGATGAGGAAATGGGCGGGAACAAGTAGAGATGGAACTAACTACTCCGAACTAAGTATCTAACGGCTTCATCATGTCAAAAGAGAGTAATTTAGCTTTTTTTATTTTTATTTTTATTTAAGTTGCCTCCGCTAAAAGAAGTCGCAATATCAGTACAATATAAAAGAAAGAGGATATTAGTTTGCGTATCGTACCTTTGTTTGAAACTTTCAACCGTTAGGCTATAAGGAATTTTTATGCTCAATTGATTAAAGACGACATGGGAGGTAAAAAGAGCGAATAAAATAAGCTAGAGAAAGATCAGAAATATCACGATCGTTTTAAAAACCTAGAATTATATTAATAGAATGTTTGCATTCTTACATACACCAGATATCATTAGATCGGTTGTAAGTTGCAACGCTTAATTTCACTTATAAATATGATAATTATCAATGGGAGATATAATTTCTCTAGAATGATACAACATAGTACAATATAAAACAGACATAATTCACAATACTCGAAAGAGTGGTTAATGCGGGTGGCAAAGACTATCCTTTAATCAATAAGTAATCAAGAATTTGATTTCTAACTCACTACTCAAAATTGAGAGAAGTGCCGGGTATTCGATAAGGTATACTCATGGAAAACATTCGAAGTGTCATAGAGCAGAAGAGGTTAACAATTAGGTAAGAAAAACTAAATGGTGCTACTAGGTGGTACTGAGTCTCGGTATCATCCTCTCACATAAAATATGAGAAGTACATCAGTCATGATCCCTATATAAGGACATGTGAGAGGGTGATAGCTTTGTATCTATGATAAAACTGTCATCACAGTTTGATTCCCGACGTTAAGTCTAAATCAAACACATTGTGTTAGGAATCAAAATCAACTTCGTTTAATTTTTTGGTGATAAATTGATAATAACTCCATACTATTTTTATTCTATCTCCATAGGGATTGGATATCAAATGTTACCTTAATGTTGGAGTAACTTGAATTTGAAGGTTGTGAAAAAATGTGATGTGGACTAAATAAATGAATAATTGTCAAGTAATTGAACTCAATTGAAATGAGTAGACAATGACAATCAATGCAATTGTAGGGGTTTTGCTTCTCTAATACAACTATAACAAACACAACTTAACATTGTTTGGTAACAAAAAGGCACATGATCCCACACTTGCTCTTCTCTTTTTTCATAATCACTTTTTAGATGATGTCAATGGTTGTTAATGTTAGGGCCACAATTCTTCTTATACAATTAATAACTATTTGTGTTCTTACTATTGGCTTTAATTTAATCCTGCTTTTCTACTCCTTTGATGACAATTGTCAATGATTATAAATCAACCAACAAGTTGATTTTTCTTCAACAAAAAACCCCAACAAATGCCATAAACAATGAGCAAAGAGGAAACATGTGACTTATTTTCCAAAAAAAGGAAAAAAAATTGAATGTGATTTATCTTAGCTACCTATTCTTATATGAGATTGTCTCGAGGTGAGACCCACACTAACCAATTAACAACATTACCCCAGCGTTTCAATTGCTCCCATAAATCTACATAGTATAAAAGCTGGGTTTTTTAAAGACTTCTCATTGGTCGATGAGTTTCTACATGTGGGTCCCTCATGTTTTCTATTCTATTTAATTGCCCTCTCTCCTCAACTCAATTCCTATTTCTATCTCATATTTCTATTTTAATTACTTATGTTAAAACATAAGTTAAAATGTTGCAATTTACATACATTCAANGACTATTTATATTGTCACAGTATTAAACACTTAATCACGCTCAATTATATGCTCATGTATCTAATGATAGCGTCTGCTATTACGACCCGTACATTTTTTGTACAGGTATAAAACTAGTTACAATGTAAAGGGAGGGGTTGGATGTATGCATTAAAGAGACTGTTTCGAATGATCTAAGATGAAAATTATCAAGAACTGCATTAAGTGACTGCTACTTTACAAGAGAAAGAAAAGCAGTCACTTTACTGAGTGATTTTGATTTATCATAATTCAGAACCCATAGAAATTGAATTACCCATAGAAATAGAATTTTAGAAGTATTTTGAGTTACTCTTACAGACTCACGGTAAAAACCGTTCATTGATCAACTTGCCGTAATTACCTTATTTGACCGTGATGCGGCATGAAACTAGTTTTAATTGCTCTACATCCTATAAGAATTCTCTCATGATAAACTTATCACGAGACCTCTCTTAAAATGAGTCGGATCATTTGACATAACTCTTCAATTTTCGGTCCCCCTAATATCTCAAAATCCGATCATTGGTTAGCGGGGTCTTAATAAGTCCACAAAACCACAACCAACATTAAGAAATAGTTTGATGCCAAATCTGATCAAATAAATGATGCAGTGAAAAAGTAGTCTCACCAGTTTAATATCTTAATAATCACGTTTTGGATATTACATGCACACTAATTCCAGACAAAACTATTAACTGTTGTATAATGATGTTACGGTGCAAACTCATGTCCCACGTCGGTGTGAAACATGGGTTTGCACCCTAACAGACGACTTCGTTATAAACCCGCTCAATAAATAACACCTTAGTATACATGACTGGCTGCTTATGCATTATTCTGAAAAAAAATGTCTGCTACAAACAATGCTTTTATGAAAACAATGAGATGGAGGTCTAATTTAACTTGTTGGGTTACAAAAATGCAAAAGGTAATGTCAACAATTGATTTTATCAAATTGGATATTTACATATAATACAACAGAGAAAGAGAGACCGAAATTTCAGTAGCTTTTAGTCACGCTTGCAGCCTCGGCATCATAGCCTTGCACCTTCATGTACCGGTTTTTTATCCTCTTATGCATATCAGCTTTACCCTTCCGAGGCGACAGTGGAGTTTGTTTACCATGCCTGAATAGAAGTTAGTTTCATCAGTCATCCAATATTCTTGAAATTATTCTTAAGCTAATAGTATAGAATTAGATTTCAGTCACTACTATGCTGGATCAGGTTGGGTTGTCGGAACTCTCGCTGAATCTACGATGAAATAAATCAAAATGAGTGCCTAAACTGTTTACAGAACTTATGAAGTGAGCTCGTAGTTGGTCAATGCAACTCTCGTCTCAATCTTTAGATTGAATCATCTGTAAACAGTCTGTATATTCTCGACACACAGTGGCGGAGCCGGGGGGTAGCAGAGACGGTCGCCCCCGCTGGCGTTTGAAAATTTCGAAATTTTTAGTTAAAATTTTGGATTTTTTTCGAGACCCCCTTATAATATTTCCCTTTCGCCCCCCTGAAAATTTTCGCCCCCGCTGACTTAAAATCCTTGCTCCGCCAACGACACATGACATAATGAGTGAGGTTGTGCACAAATACAATGGAAACTTAAACCACACGATAGGCGTGACCGTGTGAGCAGTCCAGACACCGAGGTAATGTTACTGTACTCACAACTGACTGAAGAGCTTATGTATTGCTAAGTTGGCAACCAAAAAACATCAGAAAAAAAAATCGAAGACAAGGGAAATAATGAAATCACTTACATTCGAGTCTTGCTTCTTTCTTTGGATGACCTTATTGAAGGTTCTCCGCTTTCTATTTCCTTATCATGCATTCCAGTCATTTTGCTTACTTCTTCACCTCTAGCAAAGCATCCTGAATGTCCACTGTCAAAGCATTCACTTCCGCTACTCTCAGCACTAAGCCTTGACGGAGAAAATGAAGGGGACCCTGAGGATCTGATTAAATAATATGGGTTTTTCATGCTTTGAGACAAATGATTACGATATTGATAAGGCGGGTTTGCTCTCTCATTGACATAAACAGATGATGAAGCAGAAACATCCTGAAATGCACGTCGAGAAACAGGAAAAGATTCAGCTCATTTTATCTCAATTAGTAGAAATGATTTTATCAGTGATGCAAGATTTTTGCACCTCTTTAGTTGCTTTCTCTATCTCAGCCCATGTCATATCATCTCCAAGCAAAGATTCAGCTAAGCCAATATCGCCGGAGAAAAAGTCTTCAAAGTTTCGGAAAGTTACGTCCACATCTGGTATGTTGAAGACATCGGAGTATCCAGCCTCTTCACAAACACCAATATCTTGGATATTTTGAGACCAAATCTGCAGTTTCACTTACAAAAAATTGGCAACAGCAGCAACAACAAAAGAGTCTTGATCCCAAATTAAATTGGGGTCGACTAGACGACTACCATGAATTATCATTTGAAACCGTCAATGACATACTCCCTCCGTACCAGACCAATGGTAACACTTACCTAATACGGTCGCACCACACAAATGGTAACATTCCTTATTTGGCCCACAACATTATCAAGTTATCCTTATACCCTTTTGTTATTTATATAAAATGTCATTACATACCCCACTTATCAACTCGCAATTAAACCCATAATTACATACCTATTTTTTTTCCCCTTTTACCCTATTTTCTTAAAAACCACATTTTTTACCATGTTACCATTAGTCTTATATGGAAGGAGTAAAATTAAACAAGGAAATCTATTTCCCCTACTTTTTAAGAGACAAATAAAATAATAAAAAG
>LHUT01001706.1:0-10234 GCA_001412135.1 Silene latifolia subsp. alba
TCACCTTTTGTCACGTAGTGGCCAAGTGGCATAGCAGGTGGAAAGACTGTCTTACCCTCGGCCGAGGGACCCATGACAGGCCGGTAGGCCTGGTTGACTCCATGCCGAGGGGACTGGATGTGAGTACGCGGATATGCTTCTCGGCCGGCTAGTTGCCGAGCCGAGACCCAAGTGACAGGCCGACAGGCTTCGTCGGTTAGGTCGCTTTTCCTTTGACTTGTTGTCTTTTGGCTTTGACCTTGGTCAATATGTTGACTCGGTCAGCGGGTGCAGAATATGCCCCATCACAAACGTATTTGAATAAAAAATAATTATTTCTTTCACCTTAAATTTAATCAAAAGAATCTCATATGTCGTGATGAGTATTTAATCTCAAAATAAACAAGTAAAAAAAAAATATATTGAGATATGCATTATACTAAATTACTAATAGTTAAAGAATCTTTCTCTGACTAAAATTTCCTCTTTCTAACTTTTCCCCAAAAACTCAAAAACAAAACCCTCATCTGCTTCACCGCCTCCTCTGACCACACACCGCCTTTCCCGTCTCCCCTACCCAATCGTCAGAGATGGAGTCATCCCAAGGCCTATCTCCGGCGATTTATCGCATCTCATCTCTGTTTCCTTCCCTTCCAATTTGACCTCGTCTTTCGTCCCTCTTGACGGCGTTCGGTTTCTGGCTTGACAGTCCGATGGTCTTAACTCTTAACTGCTGTCTATCGGGTTTGATCTTCTGCCTTTTCCGTTCCTACGATTCTCTGTTATGTCATTGAAAACTCTGTATGCAACCCAGGGGTGTCCCGCCTTCCCCCAGCCCCTTCCCCCACTCCTGGTAAAAATCTTCCTTTCTTTAATGTCGTTTGGTGTCGATGAGTATAGCTCATCTATATTCGTGGATTTGGGCCGATTTGGTGTTCCCCTTCCCCTCGCTCCACCTATTGGTCCCATTTCCGGGTCCTTTTAGTTTCTGTATGTGCGTCCCTTATGGTTGATCTAGTTGCATGTTGGCCGATGGTCCTGGGGTGTCAGCTTGTTCTGATTCATTGGTCTTGGTTTCGGTGAATCCGTTGGTTCCGTCACTTTCTTTGTGACTGAGGTCAAGGTTGGGGGTTTCTGTTTGAGATGTGTGTGATATGGTGGAGTCAGGTGTTTTTTTGGCAGTGTTGTTGATTCGGGTCGGATGCGGTGGGATTCACCCGTAGCTGATGTTTAAGTCGTATTTATCGTGTTCTATGTTATTTTAAATAATAAAATCCTTGTGGTTTGGGGTGTCCTGTCCCCGTATCCACGGGTTAATTAGGACGATTGGTACATTGCATCGGGTCTGGAATGAGCCTAGTTCTCTGCAGTCTCTAGAGATGGTTTTGATAGGGGGATGTTCAAGTGGTTTTCTCCTTTATTACCCGCCTTTTTACTCGTTTTTCTTGGCTACGAGGTTCTGGTCAGCGGGGGTTATTGTGTTCCAAGTGTTGGAGTTTTACCCTCCCCTGGAGACAGATTTTTGTGGTATGCTTTCCGCCTTTTCTTTCTACGTNNGGGTCAAGGGGCTCGTTGGTTTCCATATGACATGTATCACAGCCAAGGAGATGAATCTCCGAGACGCTTTTTTGGGTCTTGTTGCAGGTATTTCTCTGAAGCGGTATCGATTAAGATGATTAAAGATGAGTTTATGGGGGCTCGTTGGTTTTCTGAGGAAGTTTATCACAACCAAGGGGATGAATCTCCGAGACTCTTTCTTGGGTCTTGTTGTAGGTATTTCTCTGAAACTTCATCAATCAAGACAAGTAAAGTTGGGTGTTTTCTTTTGGCCAGCGCTGCTCGTCCATTAAAGTTTGTTGTGGATGTTGATTTTGAAGTCCGTGCTCAGACATCCGTCGCTTGCCATCAACACGCGGTTGTTAGCCGATGCAATTACCTCCTTGTTTTAGTTTATGCTATTAGTATTACTTTAATTTGGTGTTTTATGTTGTAGTTTATAGGTATGGTCTAGTGAACCGTACCACTTAAATGTAAAACACTCTTTTTTCCCAGCTCCCAAAAAAAAAATTACTAATAGTTACGTATCTAGGAACAGTTGGTTTTGCTTGTGACGGGCACAATCCGTCACAAGCTGAAGATGGATAGTGCCCCTCTCACAATAAGGCAAGTGGGAGAGCAAGTGGGGGGCAAATGGAGCTCCCCATGGATAGTGCCACTTGCATATTGTGAGAGGGCACTATTCGTCATCAGCTTGTGACGGATAGTGCCCGTCTTCAATGAGATTTTGTGATCTAGGAATTATCTTCTATCAATATTTTTAGTTAATTTTCAATGATAATAAAACATTCATTTTGATAAATTTCATTGTTAAAAATTTGATATGGGGCTCATACAAATTTATAGAGCTCCACTTACAAGTTAAAGAGTAGCCTAATCAGTAATTAGGTATAGTATCAAATTTATGGGGTAATTTGTTACGTATATTTTTCTTTTTTGGGGTAACTTTGATAGTTTCACGATAATTGCGCTGGTCTTGGTTCCAGATCAAAGGTTAAGTTTACGAGCCAAGTACCAGGAATGCATAGTAAGGCACCCAAATGCTAAGACGTATGCAAGTGCAGAGAAGGCATGTATGATATCAAACTTTCTGTTGATCGATGCAAGTTGTGGGTTCGACTTGGCTACGTTTCTGCTCTTTGACGATCCTACATCCTCACCTATGTCGATCTTCCTTTCCACCTTGTGTCTTTTCTTCATCATCTGCCATCAACGACAAGAGCGATCAATACGTCATAAATATGTGCATGAACCAATGGGCCGGCGTGGGCCGGCGTGCACCGGCTAATGCTATTTGTACTCGGTCAGACAGGAAAGTACCTCAATAGTCATAGGAGTGAAGATTAACAAACTGGAGAGATTAAAGAAAAAGCCGAAACTCATAAACCCTAGCTGGTATTTCTCAGTAGACGAAGCCGATTTCCATGGATGCAAATACCCAAATGTTGCTATCGAAATTGAACAACAAAAACCAACCATTGCAAAGTATGCTGGAAATATTTTACTTCTCAAATTTCCAAATTGATGCCTTGGCAAAGTCCTGCAATTTTCATTCCAAAGAACAATTTAAAGATTTAACTTTTCTGAACTAAAGTTACATAGTAGCTGAACTGAACTTAATTTTGCTTAATTTTTCTAAACTTATTTTTGTTGAACTGGACTGAACTTATAGAACTTAACTTTTCTGAACTTAATTTCGCTAAACTGAACTTAGGTAAGATTATTGGTGGGTCTTGACTCTTGAGGCAAGACTCACATGAGTTTTGAGACAAAACTCACTCAAGACCTCCAATAATGTGCCTAAGTCTTAACAAAGTCTTAAGTTGGCAAGACTCACATGAGTCTTGAGACAAAACTCACTCAAGACCTCCAATAATCTAGCTAAGTCTTAACAAAGTTTTAAGTTGACTCTTGGAAATCCAAGACTTAACTTAAGACTCTACAAGAGTCTTGACCCCACCTTTTTCTATAATGACAACCAATAAATGGCTACCATGTGTTAAACTACTATTGTTTTCTTTTTTATCTATAACCCCATAAAAAAAGTGTAGTAGAAAAGTAGAGTCTGAGGTAAGTATGAAGGATAATGTATAAAGTCTGAGACGAGTCTGAGGTGGGTCTGAATAATAAAATAATAATAAAAGTTAGTGGAAAGCTGATATTGCAAAGTCTTAGACTTTAATAAGTCTGACTAATAATCATACCTTTATAGAGCTTACTGTGTCTGAACTTAATTTTGCTAAATTAAGTGAACTTGAAACTTAACATTTCTGAATTTAACTTATAAGTTATAAAAGCTTAACTGAACTTAAAAAGGGTGATTTTAAGTCCGAAAAAACAAAATCTATGTGTGAAATTTATTAGGGTATTAAATATGAAAATTTGAGTGTGGACTTTTGCAATTAGCGATCACAGCTGATCGGATTTTGTAAGATCCAAACTCAATCTACATATTCATTGGATTATCGATCAGTATCCAAACCTTTTAAAGTTTTAATCCATAAGCGATAATTTATATTTTCTTCAAAACTATATCTCATCGAAATTCATATGATCCACAATATTATGTATCAAAAACCCCATTCGAAACTTATTTTGAATATATTTAAAATCATTTTACATGAGAAAAATGAAAATTTTAAGTTTAATAAAGCTTAAAATTTTCAGAAAACACTAATTAGATCGGGTTTGAGTATGAGTGGCCGGATAGGTAAAGGTTTTGTTTGGATTTTTCTAAATAGATTTAGATATGAGTTTTTAAATGGTTAATATGTTGAGTTTTTTTTTTCTTTTGGGTTGAATAGGAGTATCCCCTACAAACAGTTGAGACAATCTCTCTCGGGGTACTGAATAAAGCAACTTAATGAGTAGACCCTTTCAAGTTTATTTGGTTATTTCATTCGCAAGAGTTAGAAATCCCCTACAAACAGTTGTTGCAATCTCTCTCGGAGTACTGAATAAAGCAACTTAATGGGTAGACTCATTTCAAGTTTATTTGGTTTTTTCATTCGCAAGAGTTAGAAATCGAATCTCTGACCTCTTGTTTAAGAGATGAAGGTCTTAACCACTCACACCAACCATGAGTTTTAAAGATGAATTTAAATTGTTTTATTTGTCAAATTAGGTTGGGTTCAACCTCAAGTCCTCAACTATCATCCCTACTAACAATTAAACGGTGTACAAATACCAATGAAAAAAAGTTGTCAAAAAATCTTTCCATGTTGGTGACACAAGTTCTGCGCCCACTGTGGTAGCTGCGCACTACCTGCTTGGTGCCACTCGCGGCTCGCCCACTCCATTCACATATACTCCGTACTGAAATAGTACTCTGTAAAAGAAAAGATCGCATAATCATGCAGGTTTGACGGCGACGACAATATTAGCACCACCGCCGGAAACCGCGCGGGGTTTCCACTATGTGCCCTAGAGGAACAAGAAATATATAGGCTTTTTAGGGTCGGCTTCAAAGTATTTAAGGCTAATGGGTCCATGTTAGCGCTTTTATTTTTTTATTTTTTTTCTGGATATTAGGTAAAGCCGCTACTTGAAGGATTTACTCTGTTTCATTATAGTAATACCAGTTGTATTTGAAGGATTTTGATAAAGGTAAAGTCGGCCGCTAGTTAAACTAGCGGCTTACCTCCTTTTTGATTTATGAGCAAACATGTTCTGTTGTGGAGGGTATTAAAGGTAAAGCCGCTCGTGAAACTAGCGGTTTTGTATGTTTCATCATCAGAAACTTAGTAACTTCTATGCTAATGAGGAGTAAGCCGTTGGTTTAGCCTTTCCGATTTTACTTAAAATCGGAAAAAAAATAAAACTGTTAATGTTTACCCATTGACCCTAAATAGTTTGAAACCAGCCTCAAAATGTAGTTAGTTTATCAAACCCCCCTTGGAGAATAAAATTTTTTAATAGTTTTTCTCTAAAATGAATCTTACTAAATAAGGAAACAAACTCTATTTTTATAAAATTAGTATCTTTTAATTAAGACATAATCTATAATCCATATAATCTTTTTTAACAAAATTATAATTTTTTAATTAAAATAAAATATAATGGGTATAAATCTAAAAATTTGTATTTGAAAAATCGATAAATTGATATTATTAGTTTCGTATAAAAAAACTTACCACCTACTAAATTTATACAAAAAAAAAAAATTATGAACTGATATTTTAATTCTGTGGCAAAAAAAAACTTTAAAATTAATAGAGAAAATTTATAAATTGAAACCATTGGTGTTATGGTAAAAATTTCATTAAAATACACATTTCATAACTTTCCACAATTCTTTTGATTAGTTTTCCATTTCAAATTTTTTATCCTCATATTAAAATATGAAAAATTAATAATATGTCAATTTTAAAACTATAAATAATACATTATAAACTAAATGATTATAAATATCGCGCATGATGCACGGAATTCATACTAGTGACCTTACTAATTATAAGCCAAAAAAATCCTCCTAATTTTCCTATGAGTCGGTTTCATGATAATTGATAATGCTATTCATGATAATTGATAATGCTATTCATGAAAATATACTTGTTTTATTTTAGTTTTCTTCTTTCCGTTTGTTACCCCGTAGTTGTTAGTGTGTTTTATGACTTGTCTCAAATTACTTTTACATGAGACCGTCTCTCGGGTAACTTGCTCTTTAAGTAATGCCCTCGTAAAAAGAGTGGAAAGATAGCATGCCGAAGATAAATAAAGGGGAAAAAAGACTAAAATGATGATAAAAATACCTGAACATGATAATACCACCGATGAAGGTGCACAAAGCGGCACCCCATGCAGAGGAGAAGCAAAGTAAATGGGAGAGGTTAACTGCGTCGATGAGAGACGGTGACGACGAATCTAAGCCGTCTGATTTGAATGTTTCAGGTGAGAAGATTAATCCTACAGCTAAGAATGCAACTGCCATTGTGAATTTTGATAGCCACCCCATTGTTGTTGTGCGAGTTGTTTGATGTAAACGAGTTTCAAATTCGTGAGTTATTAATTGACAAAGTTATGAAAAGTGATACTTATAAACGAGTTAAAATAGTAAATCACATGTCTAATTTAGATGAGTTGAGGGTAATTAATAACTAATACAGTAATACTCCAATGATTTGTGAAATGCTTTGAAGGTGCGTGCATGTTTCTAGTACAGAAGTTGTTTTCATTCAACAAACAACCACCCTCATCTCGATCTGTATTATTTATTTGTTGATCTTTTGGTTAAGAAAGTTATTTAGAGTGGTACTATTGTTCACTGATTTCAAATTTGTGTAATTACTTGTTCGTTGCATTTTGAAAATACGTACCGTAGTTTGGGTCATGTGAAGTACTCTCTTCGTCCCGGTCATTTATTGTTCTTTGCTTTTGGTACAAATACCAAGGAAAGGGGGAGGGGGCCAATTACTAAATGACATATGGAATAAATTAAGTGTGAATGATCAAATTACTCATCAAATTCATTCTTAAAATAGAAAGGACAACAAATGACTGAGACACCCAAAATAGAAAAGAACAACAAATGAGCGGGACATGGGAGTAGTAACTACGTACTTTGAATTATCCTTATTAACAGAGCGTCAAAGCGTAATTCAAATACCAGTCCGTCTCATTGTAGACCGCCAGTCCGCCACTATCCATCCAAAGCTGAAGACGGATAGTGAGCCTCACACAAAATGCAAGTGGGGGTATTTATTTCCTACCCACTTGCACAATCCATTTCCCACCCACTTACATTTTATGAGAGGGACACTATCCGTCTTCAGCTTTAGACGGATAGTGTCCGTCTATAATGAGAATTTGTGTTCAAGTACATAGTGGATGAATATTTAGAGATTAGAAGGGCAATTTCTTGCCGGCTAATTATTATCTTTCATGTGGAGTTTGCTCCTCTATGAAAAGCCCTCTTAGCCGGCCAAGTCGGTTTGGAGCGTGCGAGGGAGCTTCGTTTTAATAAGCTCATCATACATATGGTCCATCTAGTTAATGAAGAACAATTGGTTAGCAATAGCCTCAAATTCCTTGTCCGAAAATGCAAAGAATTGATCAAGGATGATTCATGGTCAGTCAAGCTAGAACATTCCTATCGGGGAGCGAATTGAGCTAGTGATCGGTTAGTTAATTAATTAAGGAGTAAACTCAAGTAGATGTTATTTTGGATTATCCATCTCCCGGTCTCGGCCCTATTCTACGAGAAAACATTTTTAGGATGGTTATTCCTCACATTATAGCTAATTAGTTTTTTCGGTTAAAAAAAAAGTACTCCCTCCCGGTCATTTGTTGTCCTTTTCCATTTTGAGGTGTCTCAGTCATTTGTTGTCCTTTCTATTTTAAGAATGAATTTGATGAGTAATTTGATCATTCACACCAAAGGACAACAAATGACCGGGACGGAGGGAGTATGTACATATGAGGATTTAAGAGTAGACGACTATATATAACAATAATTAGTCTCCCTTAAGAACGGGTGTATCCATCTTAACATTAAAACAGATCAAATATCATCCAACTTATATATATATAGACAAATTTGTTACTTTTTCCTGCGCATTACTTTTGTTTTATTATAATTATTTCGCCCGTATTAAACTTAGACGGATATAGTTGTCTTAAATAAGGATTTATGATATAACAATAATATGAGTATATGTTCCTAATAATGTTGGTTATAATACGGGTATGTTTTAAGAAAAATTGTGGTTAAACAAAAATTAAAATAAAATTATATTCCTTCGTAGACTATATAATAACACAAATTCTCATTGAAGACGGACACTATCCGTCACAAACTAAAGATGGATCATGGATATTGTCCCTCTCACAAAATGCAAACGGATTAAAAAAAAAACAATGTATGAAAAACTAAAACACATAACTAACATATTTGGATTTTCATACAAATAATTAGCTCTTTTGCTATTAGTGAATTTCACGGGATCTTTTATTTTTACAATATGTTTGACTATGTTAAGCATTCTCTAAATAGGAAAGGCAGTTTGCACTTAGATCGCATATTTATTCTTATTCATCATCGTAATGTAAGTTTACTGCAAAGTTAATATATACTAAAAATCATTTTACATGTTTCCTCAAAAAAAAAAAAAAAAATCATTTTACATGACAAAAATGGAAATTTTGACTTTAATAAAGCTTATATTTTTAAACAACATTAACTGGATCGAGTTTGGACTTTGGACATGAGTGGATCAGCAATGAATTTCTTCAAATTTCCGAGTATGAATTTTGCTACGAGTTTTTAAATAGCCGATCACGTATGAATTTTAAATTTTCAAGCTTTTACCTCAATTGTCATCCCCATTTTGTCAAAGATCGCATAATCATGATAATGAGATGACGGCGACGAGAATATTAGCACCACGGCCGAAATCCATGGGGGAATACTTGCCAAGAGGCCGGAGCAAGTAAATTCGGGCTAAATGGAAGTTAATAATGTCACTCTTAAATATAGGAGTACGGAGTACCATGTTACTCGTGTTTTTATACACAGAAAATATACGTACAATTATCTAAGTAACACTAATTCTCATGAGACGATTTCATGATAATGCGATTGTGAGACCCCTCGAGTTACACGGAAAATATACGTACAACTATTGTGTATGTACAAGAGTACAAGTATTTAAAGAGTAAAATGATGATAAAAATATATTACCTGAACATGATGATGCCACCGATGACGGTGCATAAAGCGGCACCCCATGCAGTGGAGAAGCAAAGTAAGTGGGAGAGGTTAACTGCGTCGATGATAGCCGGTGACGACGATGAATCTAAGCCGCCGTCTGATTTGAATGTTTCAGGTGAGAATATGAATCCTACAGCTAAAAATGCAACTGCCATTGTTAAACTTGAAAGCCATCCCATTATTCAAGTGTAATGACTACTGAACAAAAATGAGTTGTAAATGTTTGGAAAATGTTTATATATTTTCCTATATATATAGTACTCCCATTTCGTAGTTGTTTTCACTCAACAACTAATTACCATCATAAAGTGGCGGATTAGGGGCGCTCGTCCCCGCTGAAAAATGAAAATGTCATTAGTTTTAGTTAAAAGTTTTGATTTTTTTCCGAGTTTATCTCATGGTATTACTTGTTCGCCTCCGTTGAAATTTTTCGCTCCCCTAACTTCAAATTCTGACTTCGCCACTACCATCATCTCTGCATTTATGTATTCTTGTGGGTAAGAAAGGTATTTGATTCATTGATTGGAGTGCAGTAATTTCAAATTTGCGTAATTAGTTATGGTCTTATGGAGTTTTTTACAAGTTCAGCTAGCTATTGCTTAATTTGCATTTTGCAAATACTATTTTAGGTCCCTTGACGTGTGAGGTATGCATAACACTTATGAGGACGTATGAGTATATGACTATATGTGTATGCTTCAAATGTTGGTTATGGTACGGGTAGGGGTGATAATGAGACGATATAGTTCACGAGCAATTTGAGCTTGACTCGGTTAAAGCTCGGCTTAAGAGTTTAACGAGTCAAACCGAGTTAACGCTGGCTCGACGCAAAAAGCTCGCGAGCAGCTCGAACTTGTATAATTAGATAATATATTGCTCATATTATGTTAATATGTGAATAATATCATATTTTGCACTTTATTATGTTGAAAATGTAATTAATTAAGATAAAAGTTGACTATTACGAATGATGGGGCATATTCTGCACCG
>LHUT01001707.1:16049-30233 GCA_001412135.1 Silene latifolia subsp. alba
TTATTTAAGAATATGCTTTTTGGAGTGAAAAATCATGAGTCACCTATTCTTTTAGTAGATAGAGGATTATATTTGTTTTTCTAAAAAAGTTTTCTTTTTTTTTGAAGTACTTCAAAAGCGAGTAAAAAAAAAAAGAACATAATGACAAATCGAGCTCGAGGGGTGCGGGCTTCATTTTTTGAGCTCGACAGGCCCTGAGCCAGATGTCGGATGTCGAGCTCAAAAATCAGAGCCCAGCTTACACCTCTTATAAGGAGCACACAAAGATGTGATCATCAAGTTAAGGACAGTCGTAGGATAATAAACTATACCGACCACAAATAACACGCAAAAAGGGAAAGAATTACAAGTGAGAACTTTATTCATGGATACCCAACATGAAAACTGGAAGTTTGTTCATGTAAGGAGGGAGTAATTAACTAGCTAGGATATGGTGTTGGCGGAAAGGATGTGGTTGAAAGTTGAAATATTTGTATCATCTCATTGTTGCTTTTAAGCTGATGGTACATAAATGTCTTATGGTTGATAACACAGGTGCGTGGGGTCATGATTGAGAACATTGATAAAGTTTTGGATAGAGGGGAGCGTTTGGAGCTTTTAGTAGATAAAACTGCCACATTTCAAGGAAATACTCTCCGCTTCAGAAGGCAAGCTCGACGCTTCAGAAGCACTGTTTGGTGGAGAAATTGCAGGCTAATGTAAGTTAGTCAATGTTAAAATGTATAATGATTTTGTACGTATGCTGTTCTGCTTACTTCCTTCTCATTTAAACCGTCTCCATTTGACTAGAGGTGATAAGTTCGTTCTAATGAAGAAATTTTAGTATTACCCCGGACTTAAAAGAACTTGCATCTAGAGACACCACATTACCTTGTCATTACGATACTTTACTAGGTATAGTAAACGTCCCATTTTTTTAGAGGGTGTTCGGTTGAATACGTGAATATTTTTGCGAAGATATAGAATGTATTTAATCCATTCTAATTGTTCATTTGGGTTAATTTTGGATTGGACTTGGATACTTGATAGATACCAAGTCCATTCCAACCCATGTCTTACTCTCCCTAAATTTCCAACTTTTTCCCTACAGTGGTAGAGATGACTAAACCGAACAAGTCCAAATTTGTACGAGGTTCTAGATCCGTATCTCTCTAATATCACATTATATTACCATCTCATCTTCTTGAACTAAACGACCCTTTATTTGACTAGATTTAGAAAGGGAGCACTAAGTTGGCTGCATTTTTTTCCATGGTGAAATAAAATATACTAATTGTCCATCTGGAACTAGCCTGTGTACTCAACCAACTTAGTAAAGAGGACTAATTGTGCTTTTCTAATGGTGCAATAGTTGACCTAATTTTCAGTGATGGGTCTCCGGGAAAAGTCTCCCTATGAAGGTTTTTGTACTTTAAACTCCTATTAACCCTTTACCATAAGCAGGAGTACAAGACCCCAGATTAATGTCATCGTAGGCTGCAGTTGGGGAAATTTTGGCTTTTGGTGATCATGCATACTTGATAATAATTTAGATATTACTTGGCTTTCTACTTGCTGTTGTGGATATACATATGTTCTAGTAACACTTGAAAATTCTCAAGCTATTTTCTTAAAGTAACAATCTTCTTACTTGCAGGTTTACATTAATCGTTGTCCTCTTGATCATTGTATACATTGTGCTTGCGTTCGTTTGCCACGGACCACTATTGCCTTCCTGCATTTAAGTAAATGTTATCCAAATTAGTTGAATATTTGATTGGCGGACCGTGTTCCTGATTCATCGTCAAGATTTTGTCATGGTGGTGATCAATGTCTTCCAACTCCGAAGGAGTTCTTTCGACTCTTTTTGTCGTGAAATTGTTTTCTCATATATGATTGTTGTGTATAAGTAATTTATTATATCTCCATTTTCACCCCCTCTTCATTTTCTTGTTCTGGGTTTGGAGCTGTTTTTATTTAAATACTGAGTGATCTGTTGTGTAGCTCTTCATAAGATTTTGATTTGTGAACAATAAGTACCTTGTTGCTATGACATTTTGTCATAACCTTCCATATATATATATGTGTTTCGAGTCCTTAAAAAGACGCTTTTTCCTTTTAAGTATATATATATATGGACTATAATCATATTACTGTGATATGTTCAAGTTTTGCTTCTGACCCTAATTGTGCAAGAAAATTTGCTTGACATACTATAAGGGGTTTTCAAGGAACTCTTGCGACACAATCCTCGTTTTAGACTTGTGCGAGTTACTATATTCAGTGGATCTGAGATAACCAAAAAAGGTCGCGCAACAAATTTCTCGTTTCTATGAGTTGCTGTACTCATTATATTTAAGCTTTCAACTCCCTATTATCTTTATTCCCACACCTGACCTGCTCATGTGACCCATCAATTTGACAAAAGAAACATCAACTTGGAACCGGGAACCAAAAAAACCATACCGTTGGTGGGGCTAGGGGCTAGGGGCAAGGGCAAGGGCAAGGGCGGGCAAATAGCCTCGATTACATGCAAGGCTATCCACTGTTGGATCTCAGACTAAGATGGAGGATCGTGTGGATGGTGATTCTAGGAGACTAGTATCAAACAAAAGACGAAAAAATAGACGGACAAGAAGGGATTCAGGGTAGAAATTAACATTCAATTGAATAGATAAAATTAATGAGAAGATGAATGACATATCATATAAATAAGAACATGATTTTATCCAAATACTTGAATGTTGAGACCGTCTTGCTAAATACTCGTCCGTCCCAATCAATTATTTATCTTTGACAAAAATCTCTCTTTTAAAAAAAAGGAAAATTCCCACGGTGTCCAAGGCAGGTTTGACATTTTGGTGAGTGTTGTTTCTTAGTCCTTTTACAATCTATCTTTCCCGACTTGGATTTCTAAGAATGCTAGTAACGGAATCCCACTTGCTACACATGATTGGTCGATGAAGTTTGCGTTAACGTGTTGGTGGATTTGGCGTTGGCGTAATAATGTAGTGTTTGGAAGGTCCGAAGAAAACCCGTATGATCCCATTCGTTTTCTTCACCATCGGTTCAAGTTTAAGAGGAAAGCTCTCGATCCTTTCTCTATTTTTATACCAATGAATCCACCCCCACACGGGTGGTTTTTATTAAATACTGACGATGCTGCTCGAGGGAACCCTGGCCCGACTGGATGTGGAGGAATCATTCGCGAAGAAACTGGCAATTTCGTTAATGCGTATAATTTCTCTTGCGGGGTATGTAATTCTATGAGAGCGGAGATGCGGGCTCTCGTGGTTGGCATAGAGCGAGCTAGAGTTCTCAAAATTAAGAAGCTTTTGGTTCATATGGATACTTCATCATGCGTGAGCTTCGTCCGTTATGAACAACTTCTAAGCAATAGTCTTCGTCCGCTCGTTCAAACGATGTATTGATCTCACCAAGCTAGAAGGGTGGATAGTAAAGTTCGACGATGTTTTTCGCGAGGCAAACAGGGCAACAGATTAGTTGGCTAATGAATGAGTTAATTCAGACATTAATGTTGTCTATTTCGACCACCGTTCGGATGGTATTCGCACGATTCTTCGAGAGGATTTACTTGGGGTTGTTATCCCCCACTTGAGTCGTTTGGTTCAACAAGTTGAAATGGAATGGAATGGAGTTTGATAGTAGGGTGGTATGGATATCTAAATCCATACTTGCCTAATCTTGTTTGGTTCACCACAAATTATAAAAGGGGGGAATAGAGTTTGAATCCATGAGGGGAGTGTGAGTATGGGATTCCAAGGGTTTAGGGGGGAGTTACAATCCGTTGAATATCTAACTCCATTCCAAATCACCCCAACCAAACAATGGAATGTATCAAATCCATTCCATTCTATTCCAATATGCCCAACCAAACACCCCTAAGAGTATCTGACATGTATTAGGAATCTATTATGCCATCCTTTCTTTGTATCCGACAAATATATGATTTCAATAAAATCTATGGAGTACATAAAATAGTATAGTGCATGCATGAGCAATTCCAAAACATATCAATTTACACTAAGTCTTCCTTGTAACGGAATGTGCTTCATAAGTAGTTTAAAACGGGTCAAGTATTATCCATGTGGATAGATAAAATAAAATGGAGCCTGGGAATGAACGCTCCAAGGGCGTTGGATAACACTTTGTTAGAATCTTACACATCAACTTACAGATAAAAGCTGTACATTTTTATCTATTATTATCCCTCATCACAATAAATCATGGCAGCCTACTCCAACCACCCTTGCCATGACCACCGTCCGTCTCAACCAACACCCACCACCATCAAAACCTCACCGCCCTGATCGTCCCTTTCCGGCGACCACTCGCATCCCCTTGCTCTACATCGACATTTATCCCCGAGACCCCGACCACCCAAATCCCCTCGTAAAGCTTGTGCACTACACCTCAAATCATCGATCAACAATTACGATAACCCGAACAATGAGAAAATACTAAGAGGGTGTATTATAGTCTAATAGTAATGCTCTCACAGTACAATTATAATTCGTAAATACAATTTTATACTCATATAATACATATACAGCGTATATAATAACCCGAACCACTTTCTAAAACTTCATAAAAATAATGTTTATACGATGTATCTATATAAGATTTTTTACTACCAACTTCATTATGAATTGCAATCACCTCACACTATATTGCATGTACAATCATATTACTGTCGCCCTAAGATCAATTTTTCTATTTCCTATCCATTTCCCAGTGTTAGATTTTTGGTGCTTTTTTTTTTCAAGGAGTCGTTATTGTACGAAGTATAGTTTTAGCTTTGTCAATATAAGTGCGGTTATTCCACCTCCAAGTTCAGTGTACTTCAAATCAAATAACATAAAAGTATAGGCAAAGATTCACATATGCAATAAATTATAAAACGACATAACTTACTTTTTCTTGATGAAAAATACTGATAACTATAAATTTAAGGCCCCTTCGTGAACTTCTGCAACTAATTTTGCTTAGCTTATTTAAATCCTTCGTGTGCGATTTACATATACGTCCTACAAAAGGAAGATCGGAGTAAATTCATTAGAATACATCAAAAATAACATGAACTATAGTGTATAGTCTATAATAAAAGGAGAACCAACAAATGCAAAAATAAAACATCATTAAAAGATGCAGAGAATAAATGATTAAAATTTGTAGGCTAGGATGGGGACAAAGGAGTGGAGTATATGACTGAGTATATATAGCAATTAGCAATATCGAAATTTGACTGAAAGTATGATTCTAATGGTACACGATCTTTTTTTAGTGTTTTATTTATGTGAAACGTTGAGATGTAAAATTGTTTGTCATTAGAAGATAAGATTCTCATTAAAAAAAAATTATATTGTTTGTCATTAGGTTATCTTTTTGTTATGCAATTATATATATAGTGTAGTAGCAGAGATAATATTGCTTGAAAGCGTTTCAAAAAAGTTGGAGTCTCTCTAATCACTCGAAAAAAGCTTCCTTAAATAATATACATAGATGGTTACCTCCCTTAGATAAGAACTCTCCCTTTTCCTTGCTCTCTACTCCACCCGCCTACATCGTCCAACACACCCCTTCATTTTATGTTATTTTCTTCATTTTCTTTCCGTCTTACTGTTAAATCTCCATAAATATTATTTAATAAATTTAATGAAATACATTCTACCATTGGCCTTACCCTTTAATCTTGACTAAAAAAGCGAGGTATTACATTATGAATGGTTAATAAAACGCGTGGTTATTGAGTATGTGGTAACTTTAGACTAAGGATGTCTTGTGGGATTGTGGTTATTGTTTTTGTGATAATTGATTTTGTTAGAATAAGAATAGTTGTGGTTATGATGGTGGTGGATTGATGATTTCTCGATGCAAGTGCAAGGGATTGGTTATGTTAGGAATTGATATGATAAAGATTAGATTGGTTTTGGGAGTGATTGAATTTCCACTTGGAATGGATTTAGAAAGAGTGTGGGGCTGAGGTGACCTTGGCTGAATTGCTCCTTATGAGATAGATGGTTTTTTTCTTTGTCATCTCCAGAACTTGAAAGTTATTGGATTCTTGTATAACTGAAATAATAAGCATGAATCAAATACTAAGGTTTATAGCAGAATTGACAAAGTTCTTATAAATGCTAAGGCCCTGTTTTTTTGAACTGAAATTAATCTGATCTGAACTGAACCGAACTTATAGGATCTGAACTGAACTGAACTTATAGGAGCTGAACTGAACTGAACTTATAAAATCTAAACTGAACTGAACTTATAGAATCTGAACTGAACTTATAAGATCTGAACTGAACTTAAATTAAATTAAGTGAGGTATAGGATCTGAACTGAACTTATAGGATCTGAACTGAACTGAACTGAACTTATAGGATCTGAACTGAACTTATAAGATCTGAACTGAACTGAACTTATAGGATCTGAACTGAACTGAACTTATAGGATCTGAACTGAACTTATAGGATCTGAACTGAACTGAACTGAACTTATAAGATCTGAAGTGAANATCTGAACTGAACTGAACTGAACTTATAGGATCTGAACTGAACTTATAAGATCTGAACTGAACTGAACTTATAGGATCTGAACTGAACTTATAAGATCTGAACTGAACTGAACTTATAGGATCTGAACTGAACTTATAGAATCTGAACTGAACTGAACTGAACTTATAGGATCTGAAGTGAACTTAAATTAAGTGACTTTAAATCCAAAAGAACAGGGCCTTAATGGCTTAACAAGTTCCCTGACTGTCATGCAAATTTCTTGCGTGAGGGACGGTAGGATCATTGTCCACATTTGATTAATTTCCGGGAAAATGTGACAAGGAAGAATACGCCTTTCAAATATTTTAATATGTGGGCAATGGAAGAGCAGTTTCGGGATGTCAGATTATGTCTTTTGGAATGAGGTGGAATGTGACAAGGAAGAATACGCCTTTCGAAATATTTTAATATGTAGTTAGTATTATTGAAAATTACTCATCAAATGAACTCCGAAAACTAAAAATTGAGTAAAACACTCCAAAATGAAATAAGTAAGCAAATAATCGGAATGGAGGAATATATTTTAAAGGGGGACGAAATTAGAGTTGGGTGGAAAGTAGGGAATAAAACTTTAGGGGGTTGGATTGAGTTAGAATTCCAAACACTAAAATAAATCAAATCCATTCCAACTCAATCCGAAAGACTTAATCTGACACCCCCATCTTATGCACAAAACAAGCCTATAAATGTTTTATTCCTTAATGATAGCAATGGATTTGTACTAATGTGTATACGTATACCAGACTCCTAATTAAATGAAGAGTGAAGGGAGACTTTTGGAGAGAGATTTCCAGGTCATAGAGGGGATACTCTACGGGAAAGTAAAGAAGAGAAGTTCAGGGAAGAAATTCAGGCGGTTCATGGCCAAAGTACAAAGTAAGGCTAGGGATACCAGTGAGGGCAAAATAAGCCAACACAACTTTTATTAATTTCAACCTAACAAGGGGGTCACTCTATACACACACCGGTACTACAAGCATCACACTGTGATTCCCGTGGCAGCCTGATATACTCCCACCACACTCCGACTCCCGTGGGAGCATGATATACTCCAACGGCTGGGTCAAGCATAAGTCCCTACATCAAGATAAGGAACATGACTTATAGCTCCTTCATTAAAAATAAAAAAGGCGAGTTTCTCCATCAAGGAACAGACTATAGCTGCATGTCAGCAACCAAAAACCTTTACACAATCAAGTTTGCTGTTAATTTACAAATACTTTTTATTTACATTACTTGATTCACGCACAGCCAAAACACACTCGGAAAGCAGTAAAACGTCAATAACATATTTGATACATCAAAGTTCACAAACACGAGTTATAGCATCACGGACTTGCAAATTAAAGCTTAGAACTCTCGATCAGGAAAGAGAATAGGAGCAACCAAGGACCATATGTACAGAGCCGCAGTTGCCCATCCAGTGACTATCCGGACCCAAACAGATGGCCAGCCGACATCAACCAGCTTACCACTCTCCCCAACTGAGGTCGACCATCCCGTCAAAAGCATTGCTGAGTACATACTTGCGAGAGAGAAGATGAGATGAAAGAACGAGTAAGAGTATGTGACCGGCTTACTCCTCTCCTTTTCTTCTTCTTCATCGGCTTTGTCCAAAGGAAGTAACGGCCGTCCGCCACCTTCACAAAAACCCAGCAGTCGTTTACAAATATCAAGGGAGCTTATAAGTACATGAATAGGAAAACATCGACAGACCCCTACGCCTGGATTGGTAGGAAAGATGTCAAGGAAAAGGGAGGGAGACAATTCCACCAATTTGGTTACTCAATTGGATTGGAGGAAGCTATATTTCTCCCTCCAAGCAAAATCAATCTTTCTGGCATACAGAAGATTTTGAAGGACATTGATATATGGTTCACAGCTCTCAATTAACTGGATAAATGTTTCAAAAGTCTTTGAATGATGAAAAGTAATCACAAAACTGGGAGAAATGTTTCACACCTCTCATTAAGCATGACTGGGAGGAATGTTTCACAATTATTTTCTCACCAACACGAACCAGCAAATGCTATGCGGGGCAATACAATTAAAATGCAATAATATAACAGTCCACTACCTGCACGAGGTGAGCTTGGAGGAGAGAGAAGGGTTGTAGAAGAACCAGCACGAACAGCAGAGTAGACAACGGACAGTACAGTAGTCATCAGCCCAAATGTAAGTGAGCTTGTTGAAACAGCTTGGGAGTGCTTGTGAAGACCATTGCAATTATAATCCCGGGGTTCACTAGCCAGTCCACTATAGCACAGGTACATGCAGTAAAATGATATAACTGACGCCGGCAAAATGCTACCATTGACCTGTGTTTTCAAATTAGTTCAGGGTGCAAATAAAATCATCAGAAACCACCTTCCATTAATATCTTATGACACTGACCTAGAGGAAAGATGGGAAGCATAATTTACAGCAAAATTATGTTATCAGCTAAATCATTTGTTACTCATTATTGTATACTGCATTAAGACAAACCTGCCCACAAAAAAGCGGTACTCAGAATTCAATACGAAATATTCCCTCCAATCCAATTGATTGGTAACATGCCTTTTTGCACAAGTTTTAAGGTAGAAGAAAATATAAGGGGTAAAATTGGTAAGATAAAATAGAACGTGAAAAGATTAAGAGGGAAATTGAATCTTAGAAAGTAATTTTTTTTTTTTTTGGTGAGGAATTGTGACCAACTTATGACAGGCAAAATTGTCAATATTTTTACCAAATAAGGAATGTTCACAATGGATTGGATTGTATAAAACTATAAATATGGAAGTTGTTACCAATCAATTGGATTGGAGGGAGTATAAGGTTAGAATAAAATAAAATTATGACTACAAATACGAAAGTTTCAAGTACTTGATGGATGTTTAAGCAAAGCTTTTGGAGTCCATAAACAGAGGTCAAACCTAATTGGTACTATATTAAAAAAAGTAAGGACTTTCAGAAAGCCCAAATAGATGGAAATGTCCTCAAATATAGATGCACAAATTGTTGCTAACTTGCTAATGCTTCTGGCTTCTTGTATTATATACAATCAGTGTTGAGAATTGGTAGAATCAGCTTTGTTGCATTGAAAAAAAGAAATTGAGCATCTAGAAAACTCATGCGAATAAGGTAAGGAGATAAGTTGTTAAACCCAATAATGCATCTACTAAATACATTAAATATTTTTCCATAACATTAATGTTTTTTGTTACATTAAAAATTATTGTAGTTGATTTATATTTGTATCTCAATTTTTATAAAAGAAGACTAAGTTTTAAATTTACCTACAGGTATAGATTGAATTTTGGTTCTGTTTCCCTTCCTATTCCCTGTTCGCCCTTTTCTTTGGGACGTACTTTTTCACATACGAATTTTACTTTTTCACATACGCTTTTTACGAGTTTACCTTTCTCAATTTTTTTTTCCTCCCTCAATCAATTGAGATTTTTTTCATCACCTATGGCAACCCACCCTCCGGCAACCTACCCTCCGACAACCCAACCGGCGAGTCGGCGACCACTATCTACTTCTTCGGCTACCCTATACCGGCATCCCCGTTCCCCAAAATGCTCAAAGAAAGCATTCCAAAAATGTAAATTTTCACGTAACAATGCATGATTATCTAGGCATTTATGGTTGTTTGCACTAACAAATTAGGAGGAAGACCACTCCTTCAACAATTTGGACATGTAAAATTGGTTTACTTAATTATTGATTTATCTTTAAAACCTATAATAAATCAGTTAAGAGACCGATAAATCAGATTGGTGTAATAATTAATTTTGCCAATTGGGATTGTTGCTTTTAGTGATCTACTTCACCGAGGACTTTCTTATGAACAATGTTGCAAGTTGTGAAGAATCGTATGATCTAACACAAGTCCTTCATCTTTAATTTGCTGCTACAAGTAAACTGACATCCTTCTTGCTGATTGGAAGTGTGTTTTTACATTTCACCAACCCTAATTGACAATAATTGATAAAAATAACAAGACATTTTAATTTAACTAATTAATAAACCCTAATAATAATAATTAATAAGTAAGTAAATCACTTCACGAATTAGAGAATTATGATCCATTGTCACGTTTTTAGAGCAATTAGGTTCAATTTTAAGAAAAAAAGGTACATATAAGATTAATTTGATTAGGTTTATGAAAAGGGTATGATATGGAAAGTTCATGAAAAAGTGTATGCGAAAGAGTAAAATCCGTATGTGAAAAAATAATTCCGTTTTCTTTTTATCTCATTGCATTTTGAGGTGAGTGATTCTCCATTGACGGTTCTAAAGAATGATTCATGTTAGATGACCCCAAATTTTGGGATTAAGGTTTTGATGTTGTCGTACAGACCAAAAACCTGGATCCTAACGCAGTTTCTACAAATCTAAAAACTGTTTTGAGGGGAAAAAAACTATATTGTAGTGTTTATATATTGGTCTTTAGTCTTTTTACCAAGAAAATTGCTCAACTAACAAAGTCATCAAAAATAAAAGCACAAAATCGCTACTTCTGCTTCTGGTTTTTTGTATATTGATGTACACTCAACCTTGAGAATTTTTAGAACCAATTTCTGTTTTGTTGTTTACAAAAATAAGTAATGCATCTACAAAACCTATGGGCAACGGTAAAAACACTCATTATTTTGCACAGGCCAAAGACCTGGATCCTAACTCAGTTTCTACAGAGTTTCTAGAAATCTGAGAATTTATTTGAGAAGAACTCTATATTGTGGTTAATGTATTATGTATTGGTCTTTCGTCTATACCAAGAAAATTGCTTAACTAACAAAATAATACATCTATAGAACCCACATGAGCAAGGGAACAAAATAAATTAGTTCTGGCAGACAGCAGCAGAAAATTAATTACTCACAGCAGGGTGTAGAGCCACTATTGCAAAAGCAAATGCAAAAAAGAGCGTTGTTACGATGAAAAAGGTGTTGAGTCCACAGTCTTGTCCAGATGGTGTAAAGAAATGGAAGAGAAGAGCGGAAAAGCCAAATGTCGCCACGTAACAAACAAGTGAAACGATACAAAGAGCCGCATACCTAGATCCAAAGAAGATACCCAAAATAAGTAACAAGAATATAAACCACACAGCTTATTAGAAGAAGCAACACTGAAATTTTATCCTTCACTATAGATTTATAGAAGTTCAAGAGAGATAGAGCATAGCACTACCAGAACTGCTCATCATATCCAACCCATTTGTCATTCCATCCATGCACAAAATCCAGCAAAAGCACAACTTGAACAAAAAGGAAAAATCCAGCCCCAAACTTAGAGGTAGCCTCTGCAACACGGATATATTCATGGGATTAGCTCGGACGTGAAAACCAAAACGACACAAACAATCAGATATGGCAAGCTTTTGAATTTTGGTATATGATGGTATACTGAAATTATTCAATCAATCGATTGATGTCGGTTTCAATGCAATTTCATTACATGTCACTTGGAATTGACAGGCAAACATTGACACAACCTGGAAACATGACATGAACCTGGCACGAAATTAATGGGTTTGAGTTGAGACTTGATGACCCATTTATATAATAGGCTGGACATGAAGCCAGCATGAAAATTTAGTCATTGCAATGGCAGAGAAGTTTGGAACGAAGGTACAAGATTTAGTCATTCCAATGGCAATTTATATAATGAAAACATGCAGCACTATAGGGTTATGTTGATGAATTTCATCATGGAAATTTAGTCATTCCAATGGCACAGAAGTTTGGAACAAGGGTACAAGATTTTAGACTTTAGACAATAAAGTGGAAGCCGTTAAAGAACAAAAGGTGCAGCAATTGATTTAGTCTCTACAAGTTTCGTATGAATAGGAAACGACAGGAACATACCATAGAGGCTAATGATTCCATTTGGAACAAAGAACATCAAGAGTACAAGGAGGCACCAACAAATAACTTTCATCATCCAACCACCGTGATGCACACTATCACGAGGATCCTTCTGATTCTTCACTCCAATCATCATAACAGCTAGAATGGTGAAAAACAGAAAATTTCCCAGGCTTACTCGCAGCACAGCATCGGTTTGAAACCATTCCTTATCAGGTGTATGCTGAAAATAATTGATCCCTGCATTAACAGCCGATAAATCAGTATTCTCATTAGCAAATCACACTTGCTGACATTGCTGTACTAATTTGCGTTTTAGAAGCATCCTTCAGCACAAGTAAAGCAAGAAAAATCTGAAATAGATACATCGTACTAGTATTGATAATAGCACTAGCACGTCGAAAATTTAACGCAGACTACAAAAAAACAAAGAAACTACCAATCTATGGAATTAGGCACAATGATCACCGATCAACACCTTCCTAAAAAGATGGCAGTTTCTATTTTTATTTTATCAAGGGCATCGACTTATTTGATGGACACACAAAAGTATTGATTGAAAAGAAGATCTTACAAAAAAAATTGAAAAGACAAGCAAGATGATAGACAAAAGAATAAAAATGATGAATTTGATAGATGAACCATCTCACCCAAAACCTTAAGGTGATGGTTGAGGCCCAATAATTATACGAAGTATTTATTTCCTATTAGAATTGATTGAAAAGAAAATATTACAAGGAATCTTCTCGAGCAAAGGAGCAGCAACTTCGCGAAGAATCCAAGCAACAATCAAGGAAAGGGCGAAAAGACCGCAATAAGCGATGCGAGCAGAACGACGGCTAACTCCGGAGACGACAGTCCTACAAGCGTCGCAAGCGCAAGCCGCGCAGCATGACGCCAGACATGATGCTGCCCACATCTTTTCTTCTTCTTCTTATTTGGTACTACTACAAAGACAGCACAATTCGACTCACAAACAAATGCCTGAAAATTAGAGCAAGTAAATTAGGGCTGATCCCATAAACAAAAAGTTAACGAAACCCTAATTGCTCACAAACGATCGTAGGGGTTGATCGCAATTTTAGGAACTGAGAAAGGGAGGTTACCTGACGAATGGTCGAATGGATGGAACAAATCGCGTTTACGCAAAACGCAAAGTCTTTTTTTTTTTTTTTTAGACAACAGTGTACTATATATATATATAGAAATATAAAGAGTAGCTACAAGAATCCATTACAAACCCAAGTGACATTACAACTTAGAAAAAACTTGATACGGCTAAAGCGATTAGACAAAGAAACTGGAGCAGACGACTTGTTGCAGTCTTGCATCACACGAAGAAGTCGGATGCTACTGGTTTGGAAAAGTACGTCTTGGAGTCTGAAATCAGAGGCAAAAGTCATAGCCTCAATCAGAGCTAAAATGCTGATTTGAAGATGGGAAGAGCAAAAGCATTGTAGAACCTCGTGTGTGATGTGGTCGTTACAGAAAACTTTAAACGAACCAATCAAAGTTTTCTTGTGAAAAACCACCTCCATCCTAAAGTAATAAGCAAAGTTTTGTGGGCTAGAGAAAACAGGGGTAACGACTTCAGATAAACAAGCAGAATGATCATAGGCTTTTGAGCGAGAAGTGAAATGACATTGTTGCTGAGACAGAAAAGTAGACTCGGAAAAAATCTCGGCAGGACAAACACAATTCTCCCTGAAAATCACATTATTCCGATGCTTCCATATTGCAAACAAAGTAAGAGGAAATTGCAAAAGTAGGAAGGCATT
>LHUT01001708.1:941-19888 GCA_001412135.1 Silene latifolia subsp. alba
CACTGGTTCATTAACTAATCGGAAAGGATAACAACACAATTAACAACAGTTTACCTTGAAGTACTTGACGAATTGATAGGTTCTGAATTTTGTATTTTTGTTATCCTAGCAAATAAAGGTAAATATTGAGCTCTGAATGCAAAGATCAATGGAAATTTCTAGTTAATGAATAGGATTGCTGAAAAGTTCTCAAACATGATTGTGAATGAACTCTGATGGTTTGTTTTATTGTACAGTATGACATTGGCTCTATCGGCGGCTTAACTTCATATGAAAATGAGCCGAAATTTGGTGGTGATGATGAATTCTTTTCTGATGCTGCTCTAGACCGATTCTGCAACTTACCTGACGAAGGAGAGCAGTTCATCACTCAACGAAGCTTTGTAAAGCCTGAAAATAATAGTTACGATGTTGACAGCAAATTCCAGATAAAAACCAAACCCCGCGAAAGGATGGTACAGACAACGGAGTATGTGCTCCAGGGATCTGCACCAAGGAGAGTCCGATTATTAGCAATAGATTCCAAGGATCCTGTGAGCAAGGTTGTAAAAGAGGAGTCAGAGTCAAACCTCACAGAGGGAAGCTGTGTGTCAGCTGAGATATCTTCTATTGCTCCTCACGAGGATCTGATTTGCTTAGCAGAGCTCAGTGACGCACCTGCTGCTGCTGATGACGGAGAATCGTACAGAAATGATGGGCAAGTTGTTGAAAGTGGTATCAAGATAAAAACCCGTGCTCGGAAAATCCATCCTAGTCCTAGTAGTGGGGCCAATCAAGGAAGTGCCATGAGGAGAATTCGTCTACAAAAAACATCCGTTGAAAGCTTCAATGCTGAAGAAGACAGCGGTAAATCAATGGATCCCAAGAATGGGAATTTGTCAGAAGAGGTCGGTCAGAACAGTTGCGCCACTGTTTCTGATCAGAAGCCAGTGACATCCAAGGGCTTCGGATTGCGCCCAGTTGTATATCTTGGTGTGATTTTCGTGTTTATGGTTGCGTTCTTGTTCATGGCCTGCATTGGCCTATGGAAGTCTAAAGATGCTATTTTATCTTCAAGCTGACCGTATGAGAGTCCTGAGTCCGACTTTCAGCGACCTTTTAGGGTTGAGAGGGCTGATGCTAGTGTGATCTTGCCCTTAGTGTAGCTGTAGACAGGTTGAAGTCAGCTTCTTATTATGAGCATGTGAGTATGTGATAGAACACTTGAAGCCTTTTTGTAAATCAGTATATTAGCAATTTACCACGTTTTTACTGTATTTGTATACTGTTGTCCTTTATACTCTGAATTTCTTTTCAAATCTTTCATGCATGCCCATGGATGTAGAGCCAGAATAAGTTGAGATGCACCTTCCAGCGGAAATCCAAAGCTTATAATACACTAATACTGATATCGTAAAGACGAGTTAAACTCACATAAATGTAATGTGAAGCCAGATGCCAAGAAATTGCAATTGTGTATGAAATGTATGATAGTGTTTCAAGAAATACATCCAGTACAATGTATAAAATGATGGAGGGAGTAACTGATAAATCAATAATAGACATCTATAGAATTATTAAAAGTTTGGAAAACTATTCAACATCAAAACTTGAACTTGTGAGTCGTGAGACTCGTGACCCTAAATAAATACTGACTGGTGCAGTATCCGTGTGAATGGTAAAACGGATCTGTTTTTATATCCGTTTTAGAATTAAAACTGATATATTATCGTGTCCCTTAAACAGAATCGGGGAAATAACAAGGATCATTTTTATTACAAGCAGACGAGTGAGACGACCGAGCGTGTGCATTTTTTTTTGGCTCTATGCTACTTTGAAGAACTCTGATTATTATTATTATTATTATTATTATTATTATTATAGTAGTCAACAGAATAGAGTAGTAGTGGGGTTGAAGTATCAAATTCCAAAACCAGTAGTTCGCCGTCAGAGCAAACTCAAGCAATAACAATGGCGATGCTCTCTTCTTCACCATCTTCATCTCTATCCTCTAATGGCGTCTTCTCTTCTTATTATACCAACAATTCCAGATTGCTTCTTCCCACTTCTCTTTCATCTTTCCACCCTTTCCAACTTTACAGGTTTCTTTCTCTTTTTATCTATCATTTTTTTTTTCCATTTTTTTATGTAAAGATTCCAACTTTGAGGTAAATTTCTATACTTTTGAATTGGGTCGTCTTTATATTGTATCTATATGTTTTAAAGTCGTCACATTTCATTGTTTTTCACAGTGTTGTGTTTCAAGGTTGGTATAGTTTTGCTGTGAATGTTTTAGTGTAAAGATTCCAACTTTTGAATCTATGTGTATTTTGTTTTTATTTTGCTTTACTTTGATTTTGTTTATCGATTCAGGAATTGTGCAATTGTCCCATTTGATCATTTATTCATGGTGGACTTTTGATGGTGTTATCATGCTATATACTGTAATATTCTGTAGTTCGATAGCTATGCATGCTTGAGGCATGGTTACAGAAGCTGTTGTAGATTCCCGGTAATTGGTCGCAATCCGATACAGCTTTAATTTCAAAATCATTTTCCCCGACTTATTTTTTCACATCTTCAATTCTGAAATTTGAGCGGAGTTTTCATGCTGATCAGTAAGTGTGTCTGAATGTCTGTTTCCCCGAATGCATACATTGTAACTCAGTAAGTGTGTCTGAATGTCTGATCAGTCACTTTTTTCTCTGGGCTGTTTAGATTAAGTTGCGAAAACATTGGTAACTGGTAAGTAGTGAAAACAATTTTTTCAACTAGGATGAGTTTTTGTACCATGATTGAGGACTTACCTTAGATTTTTTTTTTTTTTTTAAAAAAATATAACATTGTGATCCTATAGCGTAAATTGAGCTTACTCTCCTTTGATTTATGATATAAAGTTAATCATCCTGTTGGGCGTATAATTTATCAGCTTGTCTTTTGCTCCCAAGCCGTGTCATTTAGAGTAAGGTTTTCCTGTTTGTTATTCGTATAAGATATATTTTGGTATATTCAAACATTCTAACCAAAGTGGGCGTAGCTGCCTTAATCAAACTGAATTTCTTTCGTTGCGTTTCAATTTGTTTCTGAATCTTCTGCTGTAGTCTGAATACCCTTTTGGTTTGTGTACTTGTTTCAGAAAGAAATTCGTACCTCGATTAGGGACCCAACAAAAAAAAAAACAAAGCAACTAAGACCAATACAGAAAGCCAATACAGAAAAACGACATAACATGTCACGCGAANGGATACTGTGTTGGTTGTTTTTTGTTTTTTTTTTTATATCAATACATCTGTCAAAGGTTGTTCTTATTCCTTTATCGTACAAGCTTTACTATAGTTATTAAACATGAATTTTGCAGTTTTTAAACTTGTCTTTCTTGCGCAGCTACTGCTGTAGAAAGCTCTGTGGAAAAGGTTGAACTTCCTAAAGGTGATATGTGGTCTGTCCACAAATTCGGAGGAACTTGTGTTGGAACTTCTGATCGGATCAAGAACGTTGCTGAAATTGTAGTAAATGATAATTCTGAGAGGAAGTTGGTCGTTGTTTCTGCCATGTCGAAGGTGACTGACATGATGTATGATTTGATCCAAAGGGCTGAGTCACGAGATGATTCCTTTCTGTCTGCCTTGGACGCCGTGCTGGAAAAGCACACATTAACAGCAAAAGATATGTTGGAGGGAGACAATCTCTTAGGTTTCTTGTCAAAGTTGCATGACGATGTAAAAAATCTTAAAGCTATGCTTCGGGCGATATACATAGGTATTGAATATCGTCTCTCTTTTCCTTTGGTTCTCTTGTGTACGTAAGATAGTGCCATGGTTTTTTCATTTTCGCTGATTAGATTCCTAATGTGATCCTCTTTTCCTGCAAATATTTGAACAGCTGGGCACGTAACTGAGTCATTCGCTGATTTTGTTGTTGGACATGGGGAGTTATGGTCTGCGCAGATGCTATCATTAGTCATCAAAAAGGTCTTTCACATCTGTTTCCGCTTCTCTAGAGCAGTGTTAGCTATATGACTTCTATCTTTCTCTTAACCCTCCATGTATTGTTCCTCCATTGTTCAGAAATGTTCAGATTGTTCATGGATGGATACAAGGGACGTCCTTGTTGTAAATCCAACTGGTTCAAATCAGGTTGATCCAGATTATGTGGAATCTGAAAGAAGACTTGACAAATGGTTTGCCCATAACCCATCAAAGATAATTGTAGCAACTGGCTTCATAGCTAGTACACCCCAGAATATTCCGACTACATTGAAGAGGGATGGTAGTGACTTTTCTGCAGCTATAATGGGTGCCCTTTTTAGAGCCCGCCAAGTTACAATATGGACAGATGTTGATGGTGTCTACAGTGCTGACCCGAGAAAAGGTATTTTTGTACTCAGAAATTTGATCTATATGACACACCCACCTCTTTATGCGTGGCTTGGTTTAGTACCATAAAAATGTAATTTGTTTTATTTGCAGTGAGTGAAGCCGTAATACTTCCTACATTGTCTTATCAAGAAGCCTGGGAGATGGTAACTTTTGATTAATAATTTGTAATGTTTTAGTCTTGCTGGCAATGGTTTCTGATGGAGTCCCGACTCCCTATAACTTCACATGAAACCAAGATTCCACAGTTGGTTTGTTTAGATTATTAACAATTAGTTGACTCTCGTTCACATATCTTAGCATCCTGCTTTGCTGAAGAATTTTTTTACGTCCCTGTAGTCGTACTTTGGAGCAAATGTATTGCATCCTCGAACTATCATTCCTGTGATGCAGTTCGACATTCCAATTGTAATAAGAAATGTATTTAACCTTGCGGCTCCTGGAACAAAAATTTGCCGACCTTCTCCTGATGAGACCGGTGAGCATCTGCAAGCTCCAGTGAAAGGATTTGCAACAATAGATAATCTGGCTCTTGTGAATGTTGAAGGGTAAGATTTTTTGGTTGATAGCAAATGTCATGTCTTAATTTTCGCTTATTAGTCACTTGATGATGTAAACCGTGTGATGTGATGGCAGAACTGGCATGGCTGGTGTTCCTGGTACTGCTAATGCCATATTTGGTGTAGTGAAGGAAGTAGGGGCTAACGTGATCATGATTTCTCAGGTAATAATATATCAACATGGTTCACAAAAGTTTTTTTTTTTTGAGTTAATGGTTCACAAAAGTTCAGATGGGCTCAGTTCATTTTTTCACAATTTTTAGTCTCACATATATTGTTTGATAAGACCACTCTGTTTGCCCGCTAATTAACCATTAAAACGTTTAATCCAATCACTATTATTTGTTTCTCACGTGTTCTATATGTGGGACGGTTTCTGATGAGGCTAAGAGTTCTTTTTTAGCTCTGCCCCCCAGTTTGGCAGGTTCAAATGATTGGTGTTGCTGATGCAGGCTAGTAGTGAGCATTCAGTGTGCTTTGCTGTACCAGAGAAGGAAGTAGAAGCTGTGGCTGAAGCTTTGCGGGCAAGATTTCGTGAGGCTTTAAATGCTGGACGTCTTTCTCAGGTCTTCCATTCTTTTAGCCTTACTCTTGCCTTGCTAATCTTATATGCAGTCGTTTTTTTACTGCTAATAATTGTGTCCACTGATTAAATTGAGCTACTTGCAGGTTGCTGTTGTTCCAAATTGCAGCATTTTGGCAGCAGTTGGACAGAAAATGGCTAGTACACCCGGAGTTTGTGCCACTCTTTTTACTGCACTTGCAAAGGTTAGGATAGCAACTTTGCCAATTCCTTGGATAATGTTCTCCTTTGGCTGGTCAACTCCATTTTCAAGATTTTTGCTCCTACCCTTTGCAATTCACTCTGCATATTTGGTGGAATGGTGGTTGTTAAGGATTGACGCAAATATACAGAATATGTAATGCAACTAATCGAAGTTTTAAATTTGGTTGGAAATATAATAATTATGTTTTGCAGGCCAATATCAATATACGTGCCATAGCACAAGGTTGTTCTGAATACAACATTACTGTCGTGGTCAAGAGAGATGATTGCATAAAAGCATTGCGGGCTGCTCATTCTAGGTTTTATCTATCACGAACAACACTTGCTATGGGTATCGTAGGACCAGGATTGATTGGGGCTACTCTACTTGATCAACTTCGTGACCAGGCACAATTTTCTGGTTTCCTCCTGTAATGGATGTAAAAAGCATAAAACGTAATTATTACACTCAATGATCTTGATGTGTTTGGTTGAAATGTTTTTGTTGCAGGCAGCTGAATTAAAGGAAAAGTTCAACATTGATTTACGTGTTATGGGAATTACAAGCTCAAAGAAAATGGTTCTGTCTGAATTGTAAGTGTATCATGTCAATATCTGAAATGCTTTCCACTTGGTTATAATCGCTTTTTGTGGAATTTTCACTTAATGGATTCTTGTTATTTAGAGGTATGGACTTGTCTAAATGGCAAGAACTCCAAAGTGAGCAAGGAGAAGCTGCCGACTTGCAGAAATTTGTTCAGCACGTCCATGGAAATAATTTCATCCCAAACACTGTGCTAGTAGATTGTACGGCTGACTCGTTTATTGCAAGCCACTACTATGATTGGTTACGCAGAGGAATTCATATAATTACACCTAACAAAAAGGCAAATTCAGGACCTCTTGATCAGGTAAAGATTATTTTGTTGCTCTGTTGAAAGGTTTCAGGCATTGTTTCTAAATTGTCGTTTTTTTGTCTCCTTTGAGTGTAAAGATGTCCATGTGAACTTTTGGGATGTTAACCTGTTCTTTTGCTGAATTATTGTCAGTATTTGAAGCTGAGAGATTTACAACGGCAATCCTACACGCACTATTTTTACGAAGCTACAGTTGGCGCGGGTCTTCCAATCATCAGCACTTTGAGAGGTCTTCTTGAAACTGGTGACAAAATTTTGAGTATCGAAGGCATTTTCAGGTAAGAGCCCCATCTTCATCTTCATGTCCACTCCTCCTCTGATATAACCCTTGGGCGCATGAGGCAGATCCATCGAGTAAACTATAGTGTTGATGCATTTTGAACTTACTGTTTCTGCAATACTTGAATATCATGAATTTTATGGCTTACAAGTTACAATCATGATTTACTGTACAGTGGGACCTTGAGCTACATATTCAACAAATTTAAAGGTAAAAGAAATTTCAGTGACGTGGTGGATGAGGCAAAACAAGCTGGTTACACGGAGCCTGATCCAAGAGATGATTTGTCTGGAACTGATGTCGCCAGAAAGGTAACTGCTCTTATGAGTTTCTCCTCCATAGAGATTCGAGACAAAAAGGTTTTTTTTTTTACTGAAGTCATAATTTGACGGAAGTTATGTTACATGTCGGATGTGCCAGTTGTTTTACTGAAGTAGCTTTAATTTGACAGGTTATAATTCTAGCCAGAGAATGTGGATTGAAGCTTGAAATTTCGGATATCCCTACAGAAAGTCTTGTGCCAGAACCATTAAGAGTAAGCGTCGTTCACCATTTTTTAAGCATCAAATTTTGCTATAAGCACTAGAACTTCTATACTCATCAACTGTAATGAAGATGAGATAATTGTCTTTGCTTTTAGAGCACTAAGGTTTGCTGGTAATGCTGACACTTTGCTATTATGTCCATGATCTTCTATGCTCCTTCGCAACATAACTATAATCCAGTGATTTATGTCTGACATCTTTGGTTCATACTAGGCTACATCATCGGCAGAGCAATACATGCAACAACTTTCTGGGTTCGATGAAGACTGGGCAAAGAAATTACAAGCCGCGGAGGATGCAGGGGAGGTTAGTATTAGTATTAGTCTATGTCTATCAGATGGTCTTAATCTGTTTTCGATCCATTGTAGTGGTGTTATAGGTGTTCGTTTTCGTTTCTGATTGAGAAAATCATTTTGAAGGTGCTAAGATACGTGGGAGCGGTGGACGTGGTGAACAGTAAGGGAGTAGTGAAGTTGGGGAATTACAAGAAGGATCATCCATTTGCGCAGCTATCAGGATCAGATAACATCATATTGTTCACAACAGAACGGTATAAGGAGCAACCTTTGATCGTTCGAGGCCCTGGAGCTGGGGCGCAAGTTACTGCTGCTGGAGTTTTTAGCGACATCTTGCGTTTAGCCTCTCACCTAGGTGCTCCATCCTAATTTCTCACACAACAAATCTTCTTCAGTTGACAACTTGGTTTTATACAGTTTTTTTGGCATTGAATTTCGGTTAGAGCTCAACCTGAGTATGCTAGGTTTGAATTACCTGGGGTGTAAGATTATTTTACGAGATATTATGAATTCAAGTCTATAATTAGAGAATTAATTGACATGATATTATACCAGACTATGGAAAGGTTTGTGTATCTTCGTTCTGCTGGCATTCTTAAGCCTTAATGTACGTTGCTAGTGCGTCATGGTACGAGGTGTTCTGGTCAGTACACGAACCATATGGTGCTCCATTCTAAATTTGGCGGCATTTGAACTTTGGAATTGAGCGAATAGATCACATTTTTAATGAACTTTGCAAGAAGGAGACAAATTTTAGGATTATTTTTATCATATTCATCCTGGAATGCTCAAAATTTGTAATATCAGAAATCATCCCAAAAAGTTCAGATAAATCCACAAGGATTGTCTATATCAGTATCAGTTATCAAATCCAGATACTACAAGATCCTAAAGGCCAAGCAATACGGGCCGTGACAAAAAGATACAAATACTGTGAAAGCATGTAGATAATTGATGTGAATTCATCAGCTGTACAATGGAAGATCCTACGGTGGTACTGGTACCTAATCCAAAAGGGACCTACTGCCTATAATCGTAAATGAAACCTGATCAATGGAAACAAAGTTACAGAAGCTAGCTAACCTAGAAAATGATACATTTTTCAAAGTTAACGCCGTCCTTTCTCCGACCAATTCAACAGCAACCTGCAAACCTGGGAATTCTGGCCTTCCACGAAGAATCATTACCGGAACAAGTCCGGAAATGACCACATAATGAGTTTTGCAAAAATATCGGTCTCAAGAAACTCAATATGGGCAGCTCGTCCGATGAAGGTGTTTAAGTTCTTGCCATGAGAAGACATGTTGAAGTTGACATCACAGCGCATGAATACCCGGTGCTCTATGCAAGGAGACCGTATTTGGTCTAAGCAATTGTTCAACATCTCCAAGAATACTCTCCCCCTTTTTGAGAAGTCAGTTGAAGACCCAGGGCATAATTCTATTCTTGCTGAATGATAAGGTACATAACCGTCCTGAAATATTACTAGTTAATGGCAGTGGAATAATACATAAGAACATAACCATCTTGAGCAGAATTATAGTTACGGTGAAGTAATCCTAAAAAGATTTCTACTAATCACAATAACTTGGGACGAAAAGACACCATCTAACACATAATATGAAATATAGGTCAGCAATTTCCATAAAAAAGAAAATGTAATACCTGGGGCGATGATAGCAGGATAATATTCCTGAAATTCTCCAACGTCTTTTGCTGGAACAAGTAAAGAGAAATATGTTAACACACACAGGAAAGATGTTTGAGCTAAACTCAGAGACTAGAAGTTCTGGAATGATAGCAGTAACGAAAATGAAATGAAAAATTAGCAACGCCGCAATTTTTTTCTTTTTTGGCAGCCAGCTTGCAAATTCTCATATGAGAATGACTCGTATAGCCTAATAAATGGGGTACTTATACTTAGGAGTTCGTGGGTTAATGGGTGCGGTTGTAGTTGAATGAGTTGGCCCCACATTATCATAAAACATGAGACAGTCTTTCAATAAACCACTGTTTTATAGAGCAACTGGACCAGTTTTCTGCTTAATATTTCTTGGGGAGAGGGGCACTATTAGCTTGTAAAGATGAACATAAACCACACTCGTACCTGACAAAGCTTGAAGAAGAAGGTGTTTTGCAGCTCAGGATCATCCGTAAAAGTAAGCTGATGGATGCATTGTGTGCTCTTGAGCTTCTTCAGAAGCCATAATCCAGAATTAAACAGAGAGTTCGAACTGTACAGATACCCTAAATGCGGACCGGATACAGAGATATAAGTGTACAGGAACCTGAGGTATGGCTCCATAATAATATCTGCAAAACTAATAGCAAATAATTAGGATTTGGGCTTATGTGTTATAAGATAACAGCTCATGAACACAAGCTCGAAGTTCATACCAGCCAATGCTGTTCTTATAATTACGTTTCCTATGGAATGCCCAACAAAACTAAGCTTAATAGTTCTCAAGCCTCCAGATCTCGAATATTTGTCCATTTTCTTCTTAATGAATGACACGACTTCCTTTGCTAGCCGATTTCCCATTTCTCTGAAGTCACCAGATGTTTTATCTTCATTTGCTTCAGACATGAGAAATTCGACCTTTGGATCTATTAGAAGCCATTGGTTACGAACAAGTCGCAGATCCAAATGATGTCCCTGCACAGCATGGATCATTAATTGAGTAAAATAAGGAAAAATAGTTCGCAACAGTGAGTCTTGTATGGAACGGTCTCACATTTGTCACCACCCAAAATACTTATATATTCCTTGTTTAATTATAGTATTAAATTGTTAATGGCTTGGTCTTACATGCCCGCATATAATTTTTGTGAGTTCGCAATATTTATGCCAAACATCTATTATCAGGAACACAAAATCAACTGCAAACAGCAAAATGACCATTCTAGTTAACTGGAATGGTAGCAGGTAATCAGAACTCTACAGTGTAAACTGAGTGCGAATTTAGAGAACATAGGTGTAAATAAATGACTAGAAATACAATTAACTGAAAATCTGGCAACTTAAAGAACCTTCCACGCTTTCTCTCCAAATAAAAGATAAAAGAATTAACTTAATTCAGTCCTAAGAACATACCTGAAAGCCATGCACAAAGACAACAATCTTCAAAACACGACCATTTACTTGCTGGTCAGCACCAGACACCTTACTGGTAGTTTTGAGTTCTGTCAGCAAGCTAGACTTCTGATTGGGGTGACCAAAGTATGATACATCACTGCAAGTACGTCTCGGAGCGTTAATAATGCGTTCTACAATTACAACAGGAACATTTGAAGGATCTCCAAACATCTGCAAGTCTTGAATTGAACGACCGTTGATCTGCAATCCAATGTAAAGCATTAATCATGGTTTACATGAAGCCATCACATAAGTTCCAAAGGTATGTTCTGAGAGTAATAGAAGTACCCACACTCATTTGAGCTATACTTCGACGATGTTGCTCAGCACGAGTGGCAGCAAAATGAGAGGGCTGAAAAGTTACAATGAGATGGTGTTATATGTTTACTACAGAAGTAGATAGCAGTAGAATTGAAAACTATGCAATACAAACATGGCATGTAATGTGATTTAGAGCTAATTACATCATCAATCAGCTTTCTTAATACTGAAACTTTCCCCCGTAGGCCACCATGGTGCAAAGTCTCATCACCTCTGCTGCTGATGTAATGATGGGGCATTTCAACTTTAGAGTGTACCATCCATATGGACCACTCCGTTTTTCGATCATTTGCCCAGGACTCCCGCAAATATTCCGTAATCTTAGATTTATTAGCCCTGAATCATATATGCAACACAAGTGAGACAGACCTTTAGTTTTGAATAACAGAGCATCTTACAAGATATACAACCACAATCACGCAACAGTATTTAATCTAGTCTAGGAGGAAAAACTGATATTTCAATAGAACAAATTTGCTTCAAAATGCATTTACAAGGTCTACATATTTTATTCCCTGATATTAGGACATAAACTATATATACTGTCAGTTTTGAAAAATTAACTAAAACTCTGCATCACATAAATGGAACAATTAAAAAGACCCATTGGTAAATTCAAGTATACAAAGAGGCTTTAAGGCATCAGATGAGAAAAAGTTAGGTGAATTTAACATCCTACTTATTCCTACACCTTCAGCTAGACAACCAGTACCACACTAACCATAGTAAATTGTCAAGGAATGCAAGTATGCAACAATCTGAAATCCTCCGCAGGAAAAGGTTTTGAAATGTCTTTTCACACAAGTTTGGTGTCTCACGTGATACCACTAACCTGAGACAGCACAGCAGTCCTATCTCCAAAGGTTGAGACACTCATTCTTCCAGAAACACCTTTAACACGATCTCGCAGCTAGGTATATCTAAGAATTAGGTTTCTGAGATATTTGGCATTCCTCTTACACAGCTAGTGATGTCTGATCATACCCTGAGGCAAGGTTACATGGTTCGGGATTCGGTTCGGTTCGAAAAACGGGTTCGAGTACGTAGATCGCTACCTATCTGGAACTGGGTTCGAAGGGTACTGTGAAGTTGGCGAATTTTATATTTAAAATAAGTTATTTAAAAAGATAAATGACGTTTTCTAAATAAATAAAAAAAAAAAAAAAAAATTAAAACAAAGGCTCCATATTTAATAGTCGTAGCCTATTTAAGGAGTAGTTCTTGGTGGGAGAGAAGTCAAAGAGGTATGCATGTTGTTCACACTTGTCAAACCAATAAAACAAGTAAGAAATTAAAAAGACATACACATTGGGCCCACTACCTATATTATACGGAGTATTTTTTAAAAGAGAAGTTACTATGTGTCATTCACTCGGTCAAATTAACAGTTCCCCATGCTAGTAAAGTTCTAGTAAAAGCAATATAAAAATCAATATTTTCCCTTCCCTCGTAAACATAAATTAAAGATAAAAGAGTCATCGTCATCCCCTCCGCTCCTTCAAGCTTCTTCAATGGCTATGGCGCCCAGGTAATCAATCCTCTTCACTATGACACTATATCACTGAGTTCGCCCATCCCAACGAACCAGGCCGCGAACGAACCCAGTTCTGGTTCGACCGAACCAGTTCGTGATTCGTGGGTCCGAACTCCGAACCTGGTAACCTTGCCCTGAGGTGAAGGCAAAACTGCATTTTTCCTGAATTCTGTACCCCTTACACCTAAGTCTAATTGTACATGTATAGTGGACTAGTACAGCTTTTGCTGCCGCCTTAACTGGATTACCAGTCTCTCCTCTAGATTAGTGATCACGTAAAAGAAGTTGTAATATCATAGCCTTTGTGATTGAAAATGAAGACTCCTTTGAAAGTTTGAATACGGTTATGATCATCTTACTCTAAAGTCTCTAACCTCTCACTGGCCCTGCGACTCTTGTCTATATAATGTCTTAGAAGCAGAGAAGTAGGGCACCTTTTCTATATTTGTTACTTGTTAGGAACAAAAACAAGAATCATGCTCATTTCAATTGCGAGAAAGGAACAAAAAAAAATCGGCCACTGTCCTTCACAGTCTCATAGCTCCAAGGAGAAAAAAAAATTGCGTGTGGACAGTAAACCTATATGCCAAGTAAACAATCTATACTCTAATGGAAAGGTTTTGACTCATAGGTAAAGACAGCAGAACTAACCTGTGGAAGTTCAGAAACACATTCCATAATGTGTGAATTTGATTCCCAATTATATGTGCAGACCAAAGTAAACAGTCCTTAGATAAGGACATGAGCACTCCATTACTCCGAACGTCCAAAAATATTTTTGCCTTCTGTTCAACATTATGAAACACTAAAATATTAGTGAAAATAGATACTTCTATCCAAAACAGCAGATAATAGATTGCCACATTTTAAGGCCAAAACAAAAAGATTAAAACACCAAGTCATTGAGGAAGAAAAAATGTTGATTTCTCTAATAGATCCCAAAGTAGTTAGGATCTTAGAATTAGATAGTTAGAAAAAAGACCTCGTTGCTACTTCGGAGTTCAGCTGATTCTGGTCTTTGATTATCAGTTTCAGTTGAAAACACATCCGCTGGAATTAGAGAACCAAACATTTTTGAATCATCTAGCTGGGAAATGAAATTATTGAGGTCAATACTTTGATCAATTGCTCTACTGAGATTCTGTGCCTCTTCCAAGAGAACGTCACGTGCCGTTAATAATGCTTTGACAAGTGAGACCTCCTTTTCCACTTTATCTGCTCTCTAATCAATAGAATATAAAAGGTAATCAGGAAGCCATATATAGCAAAGCCATATTGAGTAGATCACACAGCGAATATAAAAAAAGTGAGCGATAAAAAAATCAAAAGCAAGTACGGAGTAATAAACAAGATCAGCTTGAAGACCCAGGAACAATTCTCAATGATGTGAAATAAGATAGTATACTATCAATCCGTAGACCTCGCATTTTAACTAATGAGTGGCACAATGAACCATTCATCATGCATCAGAAGTTATTTTGGATAAGATGAAGCTACACCTAAAGCAAGTAAAAAACAATCACTATATAATTTAGAAAAACAACAAAACCAAACAGCATGAAATTAGGCCAAATGATCTGACATGGTATAATAAAATAAAACGTGGGGCAATTGTTGTATGGAGCACATTCAGGAAGTTATAATAACATTAAATTCCCGGGGGTTGAATCTGAACATATGAAAGAAGAAAACTTACTTTCTTTGATTTGCCGACAAATTTACTATCAAACCTTTCACCATTGAAAGACATGCTGAAAAAATCATACCGTCCTCAAGTGTCAGACACAACATTTTACCAGTAGGAGGCATAACCGCATAAGTAACTGAGATTTGAGAACAGTGACAAACCTGGGTGCCTTCTTTGTGATATTATGCGCAACTGACTTCAGCATGCTAATATGGATACTGGTATCTACAAGCACAGAATGGAAGGCATCAAAAAGTATAGGGCAGTAAGCATGTAATCCCAGAAGAGCTCTCGGTGGAACACGGAATTCATGGGAAGCAGCAGGAAGGGTATTCAGTGAATCTTGCAACTCAGACCTGTCCATGATATACCACAACTTATCGATCAAGATTTGAAAGGCAAAATGCACAGACCACTCACACATAGGCAAAGAAAAGCATTCATGCCAACTAACCCTTTCTCTAAGAAAGAAGCATACAGGAGCTCAAATTTGATAATCACGCCAGACTTGGAAGGGACCTACACAAACCAAAACTCATTACAATGAACAGATCAATACAACTATACAAGAATTTCTGAATCTTGAAAAATCTCATCGCTAACACCTTAAAAATGAGGTAGGAAAACAGCCAGTCATGAACCAAGATCAATAGCTAGTCAATGTATCTTCCAATTTTTTTGCATGTATGTCAGATATATAGTTATATACATGAACCACAGAATTCTAGGCATATCATTTTTTCAAGTCTCCAATACCCCTAACTCTAGAGTTTAGATTACACATTTTCTGATATGGGTTGATTAGTGGATACAGTTTTGCAGCATACTGAACAGAAATGGATAAAAAGTTTAGCATCCTGAATCACATCTCCCAAGAATCTTTAAGCACTTCCAATGTAGAAGGAATGGAAAACTGGGGGATAGGCAATTACAAAGTTTAGCATCCTGAATCGCTTTTGGACGGGCAAGAGGATTGACACACAATTGGAGACTAGGGACCAAGCATAAGATAGTACTATGTTTAATCACGTATGCGTTCCTGGGTCCTTTCAGCTCCCAAATAAACTGGGCATCAGTCCAACCATTTCCAAAATAATGTCAAATCTCACAATCTCGAAGAAAATATGGTCCTATTCATTTGGTATTATATACTCAGCGATCTCTAAATCAAGATCTTTGGCCTATCAACTTATTAGACACCAATTAGACAAAAAAAAAAACACTAAACAAAAAAATTTACCAAAAAAAAAAATCACAAATCATACTGGACATCTCAGGGTACCTCACGGTTGGAAAGGGATACATTAAAAGCAATCATGACCGACAGCGGAACATCTTGTCTAGCATATCTGATCTTAAAGGGTTGAGTTGCAAAACTATTATCTGCATCGTCAATCCTCCAAACTCCATAACTATCAGAAGAACCTGTATTTGGAGCTGCAAGCAACAGAGAATATCGTAATTACAAGCTGATTTAGCACGTAACGAAAAATCATCCAAAATCAACTTATAAAGGAGAAATACCTTCGTATTGTACAACTTTTGATGGAATTCCGACAATGGTGTTGTCTCCATCTTCCCATTTCATAGTAATCTTAATTTGGTACCATCTATGCCACAGAAATTTACACTCATATTACTATCATCACATAATTAATCTCAGTGGAATCGGTATCTAAATCTAGTGACCAAACAGATTAATGGGATGACACTGAGTTACGGGAAATATTACCCTTGCTGGAAAAGATCAAGATTGTGAAACCGGTGAATGTAAACAGCAATCTCATGGTATGTATCCAACATAGCCGGCCTAAACGGTCTAAGCTCCGCATTGGCCAATCTCTTGACAGTTAAGTTTCTCTGAGTAAAATCAATTAACCATCTGAGATGACGAAGCATAACCTACTTCCAAGAGACAACTTACACAAACTTGCATCCCTCCCTTCCAAAACAACACATCGGATCAGCCACCTTTATTAACCATTTCCATTAGCAGAAAGAAATCAAAATAGACAAACGTGAATAGAACATTGCAAAACTATACAACAAAAGCTCATTCCATTGAAGATGACACATCAATGCTGCCAGTTCTTAGATTTACTAGCAGAATATGGTCTACTCCTTAAATGGCTATCGTAAAATTGCATGCCAATAGCTGTCTTGAGTTTCTCGGTTTTGGTTAATATACATTCTATTTAATAAATTCGTGTATAACTTATGTTAGCTCACGAACATGGGAAAAAATAATTCATATCCACATTTTGCATGCCTCTACAGTCTACACAAACAAGCAAAAAAGACACCTACTTTGAACAAATCCATCAGCAACAAACCGCTATTCCAACAAAATTTCATTAAATTCTCGATACAAGCAACTTAAAAACCCGTCAATCGATCCAAGGCAGCAGTAATGCACTATCCAAGTAAATCACAAGTACAAACTATGTAAAGTCAATCATGACTACAATTGCCACAAAAATCTAAACTTTATCAAAATTTACCTAAAAAGGAACTATCTTTAACTTAAAAACAAAGTCAAAGTTACGTTACAAGGCTACTTCAAATCCTATATATATGAAGTACTAAATCAGCAATCCAATTTCCACAATGCATTCATTTAACTACTCCGTACAATACTACTACTACTATTACTAATTTCACAAATTATGCAGCACATGAAATCGTAACAATTTCACAAATAATCAAATGTAATTGCTGAAAATGATGAAAAAGAGAGAGCTTACATTGTTAAAGGAGGTTTCTTTACGGTTTCGCTTCGATCTTACTAATATCGGAAACGCAGATAAATCTCCGATGAACTAAATTTAACTGATTAATTAAATATATTAATAGATCAAAACGTAACGTATATTAGAAGAGATCAGAAATTAAATTAGGTTAATTATATAAATCTAATGAATGAGGCGTCGCCGTCGTCGTCGTTGCCGCCGACGTCGCCGGAAAGTAGATCGGAATGTCGGCGAAGTGACGGAGGTTTATCTCTCCTGGATTTTGGAGATGTCGAATGCAGCGTTAAAGGAGGAGGTTTGTGAGTGACGGTGATTTTGGTAAAGCTGCGCGAAATTACTCCAGGATTTGTAGCCAGGTTTTTACCTATTTACCTTGTTGGTAACTTGGTAAAGATTTGTACAGCCTAGTTGCCTATGCCTAGTTGGGAATTGGGATGAGAAAGTGAAAATTTGTTACTGTTTGTTAGTTAGTTGCGTGACTTGCGTCATTGTTCATTTAGTGCAGTCACACGGTGAGACACTCACACTAGCTTCCTACTTTCTACTTTTTGTGCCTTGTTCTATGGAGTAGACCTGTACTCGGGCCGGGCTAGGGTCGGGCCGGGCTGGCCAGTGGGTGGCCGGGCTTACCTGGTCAAACCCGGGCCCGGCCAGGGGGAAGGGGCGGGCTTGGCCGGGCCGGGCCGGGCTGGGATATGCTTGACCCGGACCAGGACCAGNCGGGGCCCGGTGGCGGGGTAGGGGCGGGCCGGGCTGGCGGGCCGTACCATTTTATTTTTTTATTTTTTATTTTTTCTAAAATGGCGGGCCACGGTCGGGCCGGGCTGGATTTTCAAGACCCGGGCCAGGCCAGGGTTAACGGCGGGCTAAGGCCGGGCCGGTTCAGGCCAGGCTGCATAAAATAACGGGCTAGGGCGGGGCGGGTCCGGGCCGGGTCCGGGCCGGGCCGGGCCAGCCCGTGCTGATGGCCAGCTCTACTATGGAGTACTAACCTATGAGTTTGTCCCTAGTCCGGACATTTCCGTCTGAAATAATACATAAATTTTCATTTAACATGTGCATTATCTGTCTTAAACTTAAAATAAGTTAAATACATATCAAATCACATCATTTGTTGCTTAAGAATACCATATTTTTTGTCTTTATTACCATCATGTGGTAGTATTTGACCCGTATTAAGTAGACTTACTCGAATAACAAGACGAGGTTCTGAGACCATTTTACAGGCAAATATAACCACTTTTGGAGAATAAGTTAACATAAATTGTAATACTAGCTGGACCATTGAGATTACATTTACACCCCGTCTTATTTGTTTCAGATGAAATTGACCGTCTGAAACTAGAATTTACGCTAATCTATATACGAGTACTATACTATTTGATCCATGCTAATCATTCAATTATTTCATGGAGTTGTTTATGTGCCAGTTGGGAAGAATCCTATGGAGGAGACTTGTGGCAAAAGGCATAAATAATTTGGACTCATTTTGCATGTGGTTGACTTAAATTAGGCCATCTTCAAAATCGGAGTTACTCCGTTTAAGATCGTATATTTTGTGTTTGGTGCGGTGCGGTGTGATTTTATAAGGTAGTATCAAATACGGAGTATTAAAAAAGTAAAAGTGATGCATCGAGTTATAGTATCTCGCGTTTCGCGCGGCCTGTTTTAAAATTTTATTATTATAATTGAAGAAAAATAACATAATTTATATATGACCTTTAATATTCTTACTTATAAATAAAAATAAAATAATTTTTCTCAAATTCAATTTCTTTAGGTTTAACTTCAATGTTTTAA
>LHUT01001708.1:22247-35476 GCA_001412135.1 Silene latifolia subsp. alba
GCCTTGCAGCCTGTTCTTTCTTTTGAACTTCAATTTTATGAACTGAACTGAATTTATAGGATCGAACTTATAAGATACTCCCTCCTATTCTCCATATTGTTCCCCTTTGTTGGGGGCACAAGAATTAAGGAGGGAAATAAAATATTAATTGTGAGTTGGGTGGGGTTTGGTTATAGGAGAGAGGAATGAATAAAATAAGGAATTGTGAGTTGGGTGGGGTTTGGTGATAGGAGAGAGAAATGAATAATTAGGAATTAAATAAGAAATTGTGAGTTGGATGGAGTTTTGTGATATGAGAGAGGAATGAATAAAATAAGATTAAAATTTCCAAAAAAGAAAGGGGAAGAAAACCTGAATAATCCGTTTTAGGAAAGAGGAAAGAAAATGAAGAATAGGAGGGAGTATATTTTATTTATTATGATCAATTTATGGTCAAAGTTTCAATACTTTGACCTCAAAAAAGGTAGTAAATGAGTATAACAATTAAGATGTAGAAGGAGTATATGGAATTGTCCTTGCTTAGCTAGTGAATTTGCAAAAAATGTGGGATACGTATACATAAAAAGGACCGGCGTTTAATTTTTCAATAACTTAATGAAAAACCAAGACTCTCAAATTTGGTCACATATTAATTTAAACAATTTTATTAAGCGTTTCAAGTCGAAGCGTCAAAAAAGTAGAAGAGTGATATCTGATTCCAGCGAGGCCAACAAGGAAAGAAAGAAAGAAAGGGAGATAGAGAGAGAGAGAGAGAGAGAGAGAGAGAGATAGAGAGGGCGACGGAAATTCCAACTCCACTTTCCAACTTCCTATGCCTTTGTCGATCATTTTCAGGTTAATCTTCTTCTTTAATTATCGCTAATTATCTCATAATTTCATCTTTTACTTACCCTTTAATCGTTTCTGTAATTGTTAATTTCTCAACCCCTAATTTATTCTGTCATGCTGCCGAAAGTAAATTATCAAGTAAACCCTTGATGACCCATGTAAGAAAATAGTTATGGATTAGGTAATTAAGGATGGGTTCTTCTTAATTTCTTCAAACTTATCATTTTTATGGTTTAATTCTGTGTTTGGAGCTGTAATTGTGTAGGAATAAGTCGTAAAATCATTGGTTTAGATGGTAAATGATGGGGTTCTTTTTAATTTCTTCAAAGTTATCTTCTTAGGTTTAACTATCTGTTCGGAGCCCTAATTGTCTAGGAATAAGTCTGAAAATCATTGGTTTAGATGGTAAATGATGGGTTCTTTTTAATTTCTTCGATGTTATTCTGTATCTGGAGCTGTAATTGTGTAGGAATAAGTCATGCAATCTTTGGTTTAGATGATAAATGATGGGTGTCGTTTTAATTTCTCAAAAGTTATCGTCTTTATGGCTTAATTCTGTATTTAGTTGTGTATGAAAGAAGTCTTACAATCATTGGTTAGAAGATGAATTATGGGTTCTTAATAATTTCTTCAAAGTTATCATCTTTATGGTTTAATTATGTATTTCGAGGTGTAATCGGACCGTACTCCTTACACCTAAGCCTTTATAATATTCCACTTGGTGGATTGCCTTTAGGTGTATGGAGGACGCTCCTCCCGGAGGACACAAGAATTTTTCATCATACAAATCTTACTGTTTGATATATGAATAGTATAATTTATTTAGTTCTTGTTCTGCAATTTTTGGGGCTTTTGATTTTGATATGAGATGATAGAGTGGCAAAGAATTTTCTGATTTATATGTAAATGTATCATTGTCTAGTTGTCTGATTTATATGTAAATGCATTTGTTACAATATTTCAAAGTTATCCTTTCTGTTTTCATCATTGTGTCTAATTCCAAGTCCTTGATTTTTCCGTGCTTTTGGTCAGCTGAAGGATCTATCCTGAAATTCTGAAGATAGGAACTCGTGAAATTGATGATTAGAAAAGAAATGACCTCTTCTGGTTCGGGTCCATATAGGGTTGGAGGTTTATCATCATCATCATCATCCAATTTATCCCCCTTAGCTCCACCATTTAGAGTTGAAAGATCACTTCAGAAACAAAATTCGACCAACACGCATGTGAATTACCCTGATGTGCTAATGTATGGGCCGTACTATGATTCTGCCGGCCAGCTCTGGAACAACTCCTCATCCTCGGCCACCGGGTCAACTTTTGCACCGACTGTGGGTGTTAATGTGACATGCTCTTCTTCTCCTACTGTTTATGGGTACTCCGGTTCACAGTCAAGCTCAACTGTTTCAGGTGTTTATGATCCGTTTTCATATGACCCCTTTCCTAACAGCATGTGCGCAGTGTCTGAGGGTGTTAAGTCATATTACCCTCCTTATGTGTCCACTCCGGCCCAGAAAGATGGATTCTTGAGTTTAGGGGTTAATAGTGGGGATCGCTATGATTTGCTGTCGAATTCTGCCTCTACTCATTTGCGCAGGTCGGGGGACGGGGACGGGGACCATAAAATGGAATGGGGTAATGTGTGGAGTGGGGTGAATGAGCAAAGCAAATGGTCAGAATATGCTCAGGTGGTTGGTTCGAAGGAATCAGGCCTCTTTGATTCACAGAACAGCAGAAGTCCTCTTCTTGCTGATGAAGGTAACAAGAGCCAGCCTTCTACAGCTGTTTATACTCATCCTTTCGCTGATGGGAGGAGTAACACTAATGTTCCTGATGGAGGTAGCTTACATCTTATGTACACATATTCAGTATTCATCTATTGTATTTTTTTTTCTGCTATATGTGTTGCCTATCTTGGATCTGCAATAACAGTGGCCCCTCCATGTGCGTCATTCGTTGCTTGGCTCGACTTTTTCTGATTAATAGTTTTTAATGATCATTTGTTAAATGGATAAATGAAAGGGTATGATGGTGCATTGGATGTGCTCATGTTGTCCTATATTTGTGATTGGATTAGAGTCGTAGTTTTTCTCTGCGTAGGGTTACATTTGCATTGTACAGAGTATGTTTCTCTGATCAGGTAGCTAACGAGTCTTCCTGCCAAATTAAGTTACTTAGGATGTACCATTTTTTATACTGCTTATTGTTTTTCATATGTCTATTAGAGTTCTTGTCTCTTTCAAGGAGATAAAGGCATAAAGCTTGTTTAGTCTGTGCAAATTGTATCCTTGTAAAATATGAAAAAATTTAGATTCTTTTTTCCCCTGAATCTTTTGTTATAGTGTCAGCATCTTTTTATTATAATGAAGGAAAATTCGCAGGTAAGAAAATCTTATACAATATGACTGATTTAAAACACTAACCCATCACTATTTCCTCTTTCCAACTAAACACCGGTCAGGCGGCCACACACTCTCCTTCCCACCTCCAGTCACTACACTAAACTGCTGGCCACCACAAACGACACACCACGACACTTCATGACACTTCACCACCCTCTGATGGCCACCATCGCACCACCACCATGACCCTAGTGTTACCCCTTCCTCAAAATGGTTCGCCAATGACCCATAGTGTGTCATTTGGTTTTGGATCCGGCGGAAAGGGTTTCGGGTACAATTGTACCGTCGCTTTGTAGGGTGTTGGGGAATTATACACGGCGAAAATGGCCGATAAGGAGTGTTCTCAATGAGAAGGGTGGGTCAGGCTTGGCTTGGTTGGGAGTCGTCGATGTTGCATTTGGTGGTGCCTGGGTGGACATGTTAGAGTTTGGAGTGCGAGCCTGGTAGGCTCGGGATGGGCGTCGTCGATGTTGCATCTGGTGATGTCGGGGTGGACATGACAGAGTTTGGAGTGTGAGGAGGGTAGGCTCAGAGATCTTAAAAGAGGACATGGTAAATTGTCAGTGTGATATGCAAACCAATGATCTAATTCAGTGTTATCAGACTGTGCACGTCTGATTATGTGAGACTTCTTACTTCCACGGCCTATGTCAACCTTTCATTTTCCCAGCGGTAAAACATTTTAAAGTTCCTTATGGAGAGCGATAAAGCCAGGCTGCCATGGTAACTTTTCAGCATGCTTCAGTTAGTTTTGTCCACTAGAAAAACGCTAAGGCCCTTTGTTGTAGTGATCTTGATTCTTGCATGTTGCATACCCATTTTTGAAATTAAGAAGTTTGTATAATTGAGAACTTGGCTTACATCTCCTGTTTCAGATCTTAGCCTTGATGAATTTCTTTGGAAAGCCAGAGTACACGACAGTAGGTCACTTTTAGGTGGCTCAAGATTGCCGACTTCTGATTCTTCATTAGTACCTAAAGAAAGCTCTCATCTTCAAGGCCCGGTTGTGGAATCAGCTACAAACTTCCGTGGCTCTAAAAATGCGACTGGTTTGTCACTTGGGGACCACTTTAGTCAAAGTGGCGCCTATGTGTTTGGCTCTACAACCACTGCTAGTACTTTTCCCATTACTAAGAACAAATCATCATATGTTGAAAGTAGCTCTCTTGAAGGTATATTTTCAGCTCCGAAAGTGAATCCCGATGCCAGCTTCGTAGACAAAGAAAGTAATATTTCTGCAGGGTATAATTACTCCTATCCAGTTGAACCTCGAATTCCCCTCGGATTGAAACGTCAGTCGAGCATAGTCATCAGGAGACCTCCATCATCGTCTGCGGGGCCGTCTTCAAGCCAAATAAGAGAATCTTTATCTTTAGATACTATGATAGGCATTAAAAATGGCGCTGAAAAAAGTCAAGATTCACCCCAAATGCCTCATCACTTTAGTTCGGTTGGCCAAGACGTGGAAGTTAATGATACTCAAGCTGCATATTCTGTTGAGAAAATGTCTGGGGTAACTGAAGTCCACAACCCTGCTGAGGATTCGCCCTGCTGGAGAGGAGCTTCATCTAGCTACTTCTCGCCATTTGCAGTGTCCAATGGCATGCTGCCAGATGTTTGTGTTAAAAAATCAGATGAATGCAAAAGTATGAGCACTCAGGCCCCTCAGCTGAGTTTTCCAGTTGACTCTTCTGGCTGTGGAAATTTCTTTTCTGAAAAGTGTACAGAGGGAAAATTTCCAGAGAAGCCTTTTAATTCAGAATGCGCATCAAAAGGTAATGAAGAAATTTTCTCCCAGACCCGACAACCCCTTTGCTTTGATCTAAACACTCAAGATGGCCTTCAGTTTGCTGACGAGAGTTATGTGTCCACGAAGGAATGTTGCATACTGAACAAACCAGAGACAGATGTACTGTCTGAAATTACATTACCTGCCATACAGGTTTCTGAGGGAGTTGAACGTCCAAAATTTTCTCCGGGTGTAGCAAATAATTCTCTTGATGTACCATCAAGTTCCGAGAATAATCATGCAAGTTCACCTCCTGGAGATAATGCAAGTTTAAGCAACTGTCAAGTAACCAGTAAAATTTCTGAATCAAACGTTGATGTGAATATGTTGTTGAAAACATTGTTGAACCTATCAGAAATACTTCGGTGCTATTGCTTCAGTAAACGGGCATCAGTTACAGAGCAGCACTCTATTGCAGTTAAGCATGTTATTGCCAACCTTAACGCTTCCATGTCATTGATGGCTGGGGAGTTGCCTTCAACTATGTCCTCGTTGGAAATAAATTCTTTTAATCAAGAGTTGCCAGTTGCTCAGATGGTAAGCAGTCTTCACATGTTATTTAATTTCCTCTTTCTATTAAGCTGCTTATGTCGCTATTGTTGGAGTTTAGGTCAATGATGCTGCATTTGAAGCAATTGCTGCTGCTGTCAAGGTTGGGGATACAACTGAGCGTCATTTGGAATCTGTTTCTTGTAAAGATGACCCAAACTCAGTTAAGGATTTTGATATGATGGAGGTATTGTTCATTCTTGTTTTGCTCCGGGATCTTTCTGTTCAGTATTTGTTACTTTCACCATTAATTTATTTCAACCAATTCCACCCATTCGGCTTTTTTTCTCTTCACTAAAATGTCAAACTGGAGTTTACCATTAAAATGGACATAGTATGATGCAATGACGGATCTTGAAGCAAAACATAAAGGGAGCTGGGTTTGGACCCTGAACCTGAAGGTGATAATCTGTTGTACACTTCATGTGTACGCATTGAGAAAGGCAAAGGGGTGGCTGGGTCCCCTCTCAAGTACACTAAGATTCAACGTTGGTATGATGCACACCGGATCCACATCCAACTCTCTACTGATCTATCTTGTACATTTCAATTTGAGGTTTAATAGTACTTTATCCATAAAAGGAGAGATAGGCTGGTTTTTAATGAAAAGCGTAATTGCTGCAGGCAATAAAGAACGTTCTTCATGAAAACTTTCGCGGGGAGGAGGAGATGGACCAACGGAGACTTCTATACAAGAATTTGTGGCTTGATGCAGAAGCTTCATTGTGTGCCATGACCGCTAAAGCTCGATTTCTTCGAGTGAAGGCTGACATGGAGAAAACACAAGATGGTGCTAAAGGTAATGTTTGTCTTCGAACCCCAGTTAAACCATACGCTTAGTTATCTGATCACAAACTTCCTCTCATGTATGCTTAAAAGAATGTTTCAGATAACGTGGTCTCATCAACTTCCAATGTTCCGGCTGATGTTCATGAAACAGTTGATCTAGCGAGAAAAGTAGAACTCACCCATATTCCCAATTCACAAGCTGTTGATGGGTCTACCATGAAATTCAGCGAGCCAATAGCAACCAATGAAAAAACTCTTCATGGCGATGATGTTGATGCTTCGGTTATGGCCAGATATAAAATTCTCAAGAGCCGAAGGAGAAGTGCTGAGGCTAGACAGGAAAACAAAGAATCATTTGAAGGACACAAAAATCCCTCAAAATTGTATGCCACCGGCATAGATTCCCATGGAATAGCAACAAGTGATCATGCACAGGGACCCAACAATCCTGTACAGGCGAGATATCAATTGCTCAAGTCCCGAGCTGATCATGATTCTCTTAACAATGAGTATAACACACCACCAGGGGAGTATAATTATTTGCCAGACCGAGATTCCTCGAGTCCTATGTATCAAACACTCGAGTGTGGGGTCGACAGTTCTGACTCCTTTCCTGACTGGGTTTCAAAGTCAGTTGGTGATCTCGAGGAAGGGGAAGCCTCTGTGATGGCTAGATTCCGAATCATCCAGAATCGTATCCAAGATTCGGACTCTGTTGACACAGGTCAAGTTCTTGTATCTCCTTTGAATGTTGTGGAAGATGACCGTGATGATCTGGGCTCCTCGGAGCAGCAAATGCCCACACTGAGAGGAGCATTTGGGCCATACCCAAATTTCACAGAGGAAGAGAGTGAGGATCCGATTGGCATTCCCGTGAACGGAGGAACATTCTTGACCCAATTTGGCAAAACCAACAAGCTGAACAGTGAAATCTTCGAAAGCTGGTATGGGAATGAAAGCCCTTCATCAGACTGGGAACATGTTTCTAAGGAGGATCTTCGGAAAGCGAATTGATGCCTTCATTCCACAGATTAATGAATGATAATGATCTTACTTGTATATAGTCTTCACTCTTCCCTGGACCTCTAAATCTCTAATACTCTACAAATTTGTAATAAGGCATTGTAAACCTTTTGGAATGTCAAAACTGACAACTTTGTGTATAATCTAAATGCTGCTTGTTCTATTCATCTTTCTTTTTAAATTTATGCAGGGTAGGCATACATTCATATTTCATACAACATAACCCATGAGCACTTAGATCAAACTGGCAAGGGGTTGTTCTAACTTAACCAGAGGTATCGTGTTCGAGCCCTGGGAACGTAGCAGTGTTAAAACTCATGAGGGAGAGCTTTACCGCCCTAGTGGTCCTACAACATTCTATGCTGGAAGTCTCCCACTTTGGGATCTCATCTCGTGCTCCATTACTTTACCTCTGGGACATGAAAATGAAACAAAATATTCGAGTTATTAGTTAACTCCTAGGGTGTTATTGCCCGTAATGTTTTAGCTTCAAGCCTTCAACTCGATAATTTGTTCAATTATTGCTGTGATCTCGCTTTCATAAAAGGAATTTATCCAACAAATGGTATGTCCAGGCCAATTATTGTTGCGTCGACTACAGAACAAATCGACTTAGCTAAAATAGTGGAATCTGCATTTATTCTTTCATTCCCTTAAACTATAAGGAACTTGTAAGTCTGCTACATTATAAGAGAATTAGTTCTCATGTCCTTGTCAATTGAGCTGGATGCAATCAATCTTAGTAGAGTCAGTTCTTAGGCTGATAATTACAGTTTTATTTAATTTGTGTTACTCAGAACTGTAATTAGTAAACATACTTACATGTTCAAGTTTTAAACACAACTGGCTTAAAATTAAGTTCCTAACCCTGTGGCGGAATTAAAGTCTCGAAACCCCATCTACATTAACAACCTTTTCTTCTTTGTGCCGTCATTTTAGAAGAAACATTATAGACTAACCAATATCGATAGTTACATCGCAATATTTCTCACATTTACAGCAAACCCTTTAAATCCTTTATATGATTGTAATTGGTAAGCTAACTTGTAACGCAACAATAATACTTAAGTAGTTTCCTTAAATGGATGACTTGTAGATTGAAAGCTCATGCATAGAGTAACCTTAGGGATTCATTTGATCAGGTAATGAGTAATGACATGTGATTATGTGGAGGAATTATGGAGAAAGCACGCTTCTCGAAAACTACTACTATAAATTTGCTGATCAAACACACAATATCCATCCAACAGAAGACGGTTGTTTCAAGCATGATGAAGCAGCTAACTACATTAGCAACTATACTTGTGTTCTTCTTAAGCTCTCATCAAAATGAAGGAGTTCTTCAAGTCGGGTTCTATAGCGACAAATGTCAATTAGCCGAAACAATAATCAGAAATGAGGTCGTAAAAGCCTTTGTTGGTGATAAAGGGATTGCACCTGGGCTAGTTAGGTTGCATTTTCATGACTGCTTTGTCAGGGTAACACATTCTCGAGATATCACAATTTCTGTTTTATGATGCGATATGACACCAGAAAGACACTCAGAGATTTCCGATTTGTTTGTTTGTTTGTTTGTTTGTTTGTAGGGTTGTGACGGATCTATCCTGATAGACTCTACCTCAACAAATAAAGCCGAGAAGGACGGAGCACCCAATGGAAGGACACTGCGCGGGTTAGAAGTGATTGATAACGCGAAGGCTAGGCTTGAAGCTGAGTGTGCAGGGGTTGTCTCTTGTGCTGATATTCTGGCCTTTGCTGCAAGAGACTCCATAGTTCTTGTAAGCATACTAAATACAGATTCTCGGCTTCTTTTTTACTTCTATAAACCACTGAAATGTTAATACTTTCCATGGGACTGATATATGCAGACAGGAGGACTGTACTGGGATGTGCCTGCAGGAAGGAGGGATGGCAGAATTTCCAGAGCGGAAGAAACTGTCGACATCCCTGGTCCTAGTTTCAACCTTGATCAGATGACCCAATCCTTTGCGGAAAAGGGTTTAACACAGGATGATCTGGTTGCACTCCTTGGTAAGTCAGGTACCTCTGAATAACAAGATGAGTCCTTCACGGTTTAATAACTTAATCAGGCATTATACGATTAAACATGCAGGAGCGCATACAATTGGTCGCACCCACTGCACAGCAGTCACTCCCAGATTATACAACTACAGCTCAAAAACGAGCCAGGACCCAAACCTAAACCCGCTGTTGGCAAAATTCTTGTCGCAAAAATGCGCCATCAATTCAGAGGGAGAAGATACTGTTTTCATGAACCAGACTCCATTACTTATGGACTCTTCTTATTATGCCAATCTCTTCCTACATAATGGCCTATTTGACTCTGATCAGGCACTGTTAGACAGCTCGGAAACAACTCAACAGGTTGCATTTTATGCAACACACGGGTTCGCTTGGCAACAGGACTTTGTACAAGCTATGGTTAAGATGAGCCAAATTCAAGTCCTCACTGGTGCGGAAGGGGAGATTCGTACTAATTGTAGGCTCATAAATGCTTAAAAGTCGAACAATTTACCGCTTCAATCAATAAGATTGTGCCTGTACAAACTTGCAACAAATGTAATGCTTACTGTAATTTTATGGAGTATTAATTTCGATAAGCGAAGGAAGAGAAAGATCCTTGAAAAGGCAGACATAAAAGCTGGCAAAAATGTTAAGAACTGCCTATTTAAAGCAGGAAAATCGATCATCATTATGAAAGATACTTCAAATGAACAGGCAGCAGTTTAAAAAAAAGCACAACCACATCACTTTAAAGATGTTTGGGATAAGAAATAATCGACGAAAATAGATAGAACATAAACTCCCAAGGAGACTGGGAGTGACCAAGTCGGGCCTAAGTTGTGAGCTCCATGATGGCACTAACAATGTCACCATCATGAGTCTTGAGTGCTCTGACAGCCTTGCCCTTTGTGACTCCAGCCTGAGTCATGACCAGCTCAATGTCTCGAGGCTCAACTCCTGTTTCATCGACCTCCTCTTCTTCTTCCTCCTGTGCAGCAGTGGCGGGTCCTGCCGCTTCTGATTTGGCAATCATTGATGAAATGTCAGGCATTCTGAACTGCTGGGCCGCTTGAGTCTGAAGCTGAGAGCTCAAGTCCTCAACCTTTGCCTCTCCAAATATCACGTAGGTCTCAGAATGCGGACTCTTGAACACATCAGGTTTTGAGATGAAGAACATCATCTGGATTAACAGGACATGTCTCAAAATGAGTAAATAATCGCATATTGCAGTCTGCGGTGAGTCTTCTATGAGACTGTCTCACATGTGAGACAATCTCATATATAAGTTTTTTGTGATGCAGTCCATTAACATCAACAGTAAATCAATAAGTACCAATGTCAATAATAGAGTACAGAAACCCTTACATTTTTGGCTCTCTTGATGGTAACCCGGCTAACACCTGTGACAGGTTTCATGCCGAGCTTCAACATGGCTTTCCGGCACTTTTTCTCACTCCTGCTCTGCTTTGAACCATCTCCTGAGCCTTAATCAACCAAAACAAACAAAAGGAATAATCAACACTTCAACTTAAAGAAACACACAACTTATCGGAATGCCAGTTGTTGAATTGTTGTATGTTGTTGCAACTCATTACTAATCCTAAACACAGCTTTTAAAGGAGCCAGCCGCATCCAGACAATGTGGGCCCCTTTACGATGAGGTGCAAAGGGTGAGGTGAAAGCACCACCTCAAATAACAAGCAACGCTGTTTTAGAAAACAATTTTCTACTATAAAGAAATAAGTTATTGTCAACAAGAGCATATTGTGATTTTAAAGTAAGCAAGATTGTTAATGAGTCTCGTCTACAAGACAAGACACAGAGGCTACTGACTCTGTTAGCTTCAGGTTTGAAGCCTTGAACGCGCTTACTAAGCGAAATCATAAATGGCATGCACCATCGACAAAATCCTTGCAAAGCGGAATAAAAAATGCACTTTAGGCAATTTGGAGGGTCGTTGGTGAGGGAAAGAACAACCGAACACTACAGATAGAGGGTGGGACTGTAAAAGTATTCCTTAAAAGTTAAACCTATCTTAATTAAAGTTTAAGGAAATAATAGTAGTGAGTCTCATATAAGACAAGACACAGAGGCTACTGACTCAATTAGCTTTAGGCTTGAGCGTGCTTACTGAGCCAAATCATAAATGGCATACACCATCGACAAAATTCTTGCAATGCAGAATAAAAAGATGCACATAAAACAGTTTGGAGGGTGGTTGGTGTGGGAAAGAACAACCGAACAACTACAGATAGAGGGTGGGACTGTAAAAGTATTCCTTAAAAGTTAAAACCTATCTTACAGATACAGTAATTTTCCACAGTTTTCTACTTTTCTGTTCTAAAATGAAGTGTGTCATATTCAGGCAAACGACATGAAACCAAAGTGAAGTGTCGGAATAATATAGCTTATATATAAACAAACTCTTAGCGGTGCAAATGTAAATACACAGGCGGAATAAAGATGGTACTCGGTAGTCAGGTACTACACCATCTTAACATCATTCAATCAACAACAGCTACGACAGTAATTAATCGTAGTAATATATCCTAATTCTCAAGCGCTCATCAAACCTAAAGCATCAAAACCGCCCATTCACGCATCACAAACACTTTCCACTGCCAAACTAAACAAACACAGCCTCCCAATGACCAATTGCAATTACATATCATCATTCTATACTACAACAAATCCAAATAACATAATTGACGAAACAAAATTCGCAGCACGAGTCGAAAATCATTCAACCTAGCACTCTAGCAGGGTAAACATCTCATATTTCATCAAAACTCAATAATTTAAAACTCCAATAACTAATCCAAAATCCGACATCTTAACAAACAATAATAACAAACAGGTAATCAAACAAACAATCTGAAACTGTGATATTAATAAAAGAAAATACCAAGAGCAAGATCCTTGTCATCATCCTCATCATCATCGTCATCTTCATCATCGTCATCTTCATGGTCATCTTCCTTCACATCCTCAACAACAATTTCTTCCTTCTACACAAATTTCTCAATCAATAAAACATATTCCACAAATAAACGGAAATGAAATTAATAAAAAAATAGATAGATAGATAGATTAATTAATTAATTACCTTTTGTTCAAGAACCTCGACTTCATCGACAGGTGTTTGAATCTGATCTTGGTCAACAACAACGGGTCCTGGCATCGTGAATTTTTTTAGGGTTTATGGAAAATCGGAAGAACAAGTGTGGTGGAGAAGAAAGTGAGGTTTTTGTGAAATGAAGAAGATAATGTGTGCCGTTTGCGTTTCTGTTGTGTTATTATACCCCTGCTTTTTTCAGGGTTACACATTTGGGCCTCTCAATATGTTGGGTTTAACATTCTAGACATTTAACTGTACTTTGCCCGCTTGTTTCGGTCTGGTTGAAGTATTGTTTCGGTTCTCTATTTTGAAATGAAAAATGATTACGCTATTTTGACAATGACTCGAGACGAAATCGTTATTTTAAGCGTGTCGTTTGTAAATTTTGGAATTTTTTGTCAGGTCACGGTCTCAAATTTGCATAATCTTAGGCAATTGTACCGGTAACTTGGTAAGCATTTTATCCGCAAAATATATATCACTGTGATTTGCTAAATGTTAAGCTCCCTCGGTCTCCTTCGATCATCTTTAATCGAAAAGTGGTCAATTGAGACGCTCTTCTCGTACACACAGTTGAAGATTTTAGAGTTAAAGATCGAGATTTCACTAGAATTGACACACTCTTCAACTCTCAATTTCATTCAATACATTACTGGATGGTTTTAGAACTAACTCCATCAGAATATCGCTCAAAGGCTAGCTTACA
>LHUT01001708.1:35526-46214 GCA_001412135.1 Silene latifolia subsp. alba
ATGGGGTGGGTGCCCACCTTGTCCCCTCTCCCCACCTCCACGCACAAAATACCCGTCGCAAGATCCGACCCGTCACAAGCAAGACTTATTGTAAAGACACTATCATTCATAACTCTAATAGCTTCATTAACATCTACACGATATATTACAACATATACTAAACCGAATATCCCACGAATGTAAGAATCCGGCCTTCCTGTCTTCTTTGCACGCGAAAAATATTAAATGTTATCGTCACTTCACTTCTAGGATTCGCTCATAAATATAGCACCATAACCATAGGATTTGACTAGCTTCTTCAACACGAGAAAGGCAATAGCAATAGTCAATCCCACAGCTGCTAGAGTGAGAAATCGATCATCAGCAGATCTTTGCACCCGTGGTGAACGATTATGTTGAAGTAGCTGTGTTGGCATTTCAGCTCTAACTTGTCTAACTTCCTGATGAACCATGGGACCACCATCCTCAGCAGCTACTCGAGCTTCCTCAATAACCCCATCATCACCTCCTACGGTAGCAGATTCTTCAACAGTTTCCGAATTTTCAGCATTTGCAGGTTCCACAGAACTAGCCGCCTCTTCATTGGGTTGCTCTTCAGGAGACTCCTTTGGGGTTGAAGAGAGTGGAGGTGCCTTGCTAAGCATATATGCATGTATCTGCAAAAGTGGAAGGCATCAATACTATTCTATGTATACCGACACAACAATGAGCGGCACCAGAAAGTATTTTATTTATAATCCATATTATTCTACGGACTGTCTTATTTTTAATTGAACATAAAATGTGGGTGAAATGCACAAAAAAAATTGGCTTTCTACCCTGGACTCCAAATGCTATAACATGCATCCGTTCTGGACCCAAGCAAACGACCAAGGTGTGAAGTAGAGAGATCATACTGAGTACAGACCTCATCGATAACCTTTTGACGCTCAGGGGTTCCAAATTTTGGGGGTGCTTCACGAGATAAGATAGCTAGCCTCCGTCTCTCTTCCTTCTTGTAGTCCAGAGATCCTAAAGCCCCATTAGGAGGTGTCGGCATGAAAGCAATCAGTGCCACCAATGCAGTACGAACTGTTACAATCACTTAACTATTAGATTGTGGTGCAAGCAAAAACACTTTAAATTGATATATTTGTGAAAGCTTATAAATTAATTTTAAGCTCAACTGATCGCTAAATATCACCTAACAATTCACTTCATGTCTCCTAGATCTCTTTTAAAGTTATACCTCTGTAATACGAGCAGTATTGCACAATGCGCTTACTGGCTTTACTTATGCTGAGAACTCATTTTTTTATCGTGTATCGGTCTATTTACTCTGTTGTTCCTGATCCCCACATCCATCTACCCTTTTCTGTTCCTTCTGTTCTTTACATTCAGTGAATCATAGCCAATCTCCATTTATTGGTCAAGGCTTTATAGTTGCCTAAATTTTACCCGAGAAAACTGTCTTAGCAGATTTTGATGGACTTTGCACAGATATACAATGCCCCCCGAACTCCGTGATGCTATGATAAACCAAGTGTCCTTGACAATAGTAATCTTAATTAAAGTTTAATGAGTAAGTCCATGAAACAAAGCAAGGCTGCTCTGGACTCTGGTGAGTCTATAACCTAATAGCTGGCACAGAGACATTATCTATAAAACTATAATTTCATGATCGAGTTAACATAAACAACAACTCACCACTCCATGATGGTTGCCAATGCTCTGGATGATGGTTTGATATGCTGAGGCAAATTTTTGTTTGGGTTTCAAAACGACCATTCGGCTGAAAAGAAGGCAAGATTTAAGTCAATACCCATTCACAAGGAGGTGAATCACGAAATAAAAATATGCCGCAAATAAACCAGATAACCAGCAAAACGCATATAAGTAAAAGTGATTACCGTCAACAACATAAAAGATGGCGGCTTCAATGGATATTCAACAGGAAGCTGAATTCTCCCGTGGAAAATACCACCCTCGAATTCAGTGTCACCAGGACCCCTAATTGCAAACTGCCACTCAAAAATGTTCTCCTGCAAAACACCGTCAAACTCAATCAACCACCAAACACATTTTTGAGATAACTCCCAAGTCCCAAACTACGAATTGACAACACCAACAGCACTTCAAGAACTCCCTACACACATGTTTCCATTCGAACTTGCATATAATAACATAAATCAAAGAGACAAGCTCACAAAGTTACTGCATATTCTATCTCGTATTACTATGTACATATCCCCATTTAAGTGATCAAACAATATTCCAGGCGAGTTACAATTCAGTGGCGGAGCCAGACGGTGGATAGCAGAGGCAGTCACCCCGCTGAACAGTGAAATTATAAAAGCTTTTAGTTGGACACTCGATTTTTTTCTGATTTACTCCATTACATTGGTAATTCACCCCTTCTCGCCTCCTCTAATGTCAAATCTCAATTAATCCGTCCATCCGAATCAGTATACCGCCATTTCAGAATCGAAAACTACCTCCATATTTCGCTATTCCCATTTACGATCCAAAAATTATTAGCTCATACTCAGGAAACAATCAGATCCTCATTTCCTAATCAAAATTAGCTAAAACCTAAATAATGCAGTAAAAATCAAAATTATTAAAGCTCAAAACATCATCAACACGATCAAACAGCTTCAATCAACAATATCCAATGTAAATCCACAAAATTCCAAAAAAAAAAAACACAATAACCTAATCGCATCTATGAATGAAGTCAACAATCAAACACAAATCACAATCAATCAAACAGTACTAACCGACATCGAATTGAATTGAATTGAATTACATAATATAAATTAAAAAAAAAAAATCGGGGGGAAAAGAATAATTAAGAAACCTCGAGAGGAAGGCTGATGAAATCATCGGAAGGATGAGATTGCATTTCCTTAACTTCTTGAAGGATGCGCTTCACCGCCGGATTCTTTAGGTTGTATTTATCGACGGTCGCCATGTTTTCCGATGATTTTTCCGGCGAAGCTACGGTGGTGCGGAAATAGATATTTTCGAAAAGGGAGAAATGGTGAGGAATTAAGAAAGTGACGGGATTTTATGATTGTTGATTCAAGTAGTATTATGGAGGTTTGGTTGACGCGTCATTTTTCGTATTATTGGATGACGTGTTATTAGATGATTGGATACACGTGGTTCAACTATTTGTGGCCTTGCCAGCCCAGTTTGGACTCCAATTAGTCTCATTATAGACGGAAATATCTGTCTAGAGTTGAAGACGGGTCAAATATGCTTAAAATTGTCGGTCAAATATGCTTAAAATTGTCACATTTTTTGGTCTCACCATGCAACTTGTTGATTGTCTTATCCTTCAAGTGGGTGAATATTTGTCACGTCTAAATGAGAATTTGTGTTCGGACTCATTGGCGTCGGGTCACTTTCGAGTCAATAATTATCAAATTAGTTTAGGCCGGGGTTACTTCAGATCAAATCATTCCAGATTGGGTTGTTTTGCTTATTTCGGGCCAAGGTTTTGCCCTAAATAAGTCAATTTGGGTCTATCAGATCATTTCGGGTCACTTCAAGTCAGGCTATCAAGTCAAGTTTGGGTCACATTTTAGTTTCGAGCCTCGTGTCGAATCATCGTTGTCGGGTCTAGTTCCAAAGCCAACTTAGTTTCTATGTACTTTCCATTTTCCAATTTATTAGCAAATAGTCAATCAAAAAAATGGAACTGCGCCATCAAATGGTACCAAGTATGGTCGTACAGAGTGGACGGTAGTTGGTAAACATTGTTGTTGAGTCCTCCGTAATAGGAATAAATATAATAATTGGACCTCAACCATTACCTTTAGGGTCCGTTTGGATTGAAGGAATTGGAGAAAAGGGGAGGGGAGGGAAAGGNAAGGGTGGCAAGATTTGGAAAGAAAACATTAATTGGACTCTAATTATACCACCACCATCCTTCAATCCTCCATCCATTCTTCATCTCCCTCCTTCCTCCCCTTCCATTTCCCTTCATAATTTTTGTTATCCAAACACCCACATTCCATTTGCCCTCCCCTTCTCTCCCCTCCCTTCACCTCCCCTCACTCCCCCTCCCCTCCCCTTCCCTCCTAAAATTGTATCCAAACGGACCCTTAAGGTTTTGGTTTAGATGGTTCATCTAACACTCAGCAGCGCACTTGTAGAAATAGGTGCACGAGACCGAAACAATTGTCTTGTATGCAACTAGTGTACCTGCTACCAGCAGAACAATTGGTTGCATAATAGATGATCCCTTAACTCAGATTCACGTGCTCTTTTTTGGTTATAGCATGTAAACTTGATTAGTTTATCCAGAGAAGCAGTGTTTCACAATGTGGTGAATGAATAGTCTATTAAAACTAGCAGTATGAGAAAATTATACACATTGAGAAGTTGAGAGCTTGCACAGTGTCTCCCAAATTTTGGCATTGGTTACTTCCTTACACATTTGACCTAATTACTTTTGTCTATTGCACCTGATAATGATATATACAAAGAATTTGAGTTTTTTGAAGTCAGCTGGATTCGGTGGTGGTTAGGCTTTTGCTCGGAACTCAGTCATCTACAGATATAACTCCGACCTTTCTTCCCGGCTTACGACGAGACATGCGGGTAGCTCTAATCTCTACCTTTTTTCTAGGTATTTCCTTCTCAAGATTGCCTCGGAACGAATCCAAGTCCTCGGGTTTAAACCAACCTTGCGACATCTGCAGTTGGTGGAGAAATGTCAGTAGGGGTGGTACTTATGACGTGAGTTCGGAACTGCTATAATAAATTGTCTATATGGATCCATTTACAGAAGGAAAAATATTAGCAGAAAATGGTAAAAGGTAGAAGATGCGAAACGGAAGTACGCACAAAGTAAGGGTAACCATCAGAAAGACTGAAATTTTCAGGAGCGGCCTGCATGAATAAATTGATGAAGTAGAGAACATAAAACCCACATTCTTCATCATCCCTCTGTTGGGGAACCTGCAGGCACAAAAGCAGGTGACCTTAATTAGGGCAACATCAATTTGTCGCATGGCCTTAGCTGGTGAATGACATGGGTAACATCACTAAGGGCACGAAAATAATAGTAGTAGTAGTAACATCCAAGACTTGACGCAATGATCATTTTCAACATGCCGAATATCTGTTAGCAAGATTCCTCCAGACTTGTGCTAAATCGGGCCAAAAAAGAGCAATATTGCTCGAATATCCAGCTAGATGTGAAACGACTTCTCCAAAAAGGTATAACACGACAACACTTTCGTTCGACTGTTTATGTTATTAGCTGGCGGGGGTGATTAGCGCTTTGGTGGAAAGTTCAATAGTGATAGAAAATATCACCTTAGGGATGATGAGAGGAATTTCTGAGATTACTTTTTTGTCCTCTGTCCTGCCCTCGGCTTTATAAATGTCCACGACAAACCTGCAGAAAACATGGTACAAAATGAGATCACGATATTTGAGGTCTTTCAAGTAAATCCATCTGTGTCAATTTTTTCAATAAACTTATGTTACTCCGACACTTCACTTAGCTGCCGTGTCGCGTGTTGGACACAACATGACACTTCGCTCTAGACCAAAATTTGAAAAGTTCGCACAAAACACCCGTATCTGACAGTCCGACACGTGTCAGACACAACACCGTGTTGAAGAGTCAGGGTAAGTGGGTAACACAGCAAGTGTATGGAAATTGTACCATAAGAAACTAGATATATACGCTATAGGCAATCAGAAAGCAATAATTGCAATTAATATAGACCATGATTCAGCATCGTTCTACTTTTTCTGATTTAACAGGAAACATGCAGAAACCAAACTTATGAGGATCATACTTTCTTATCTCTGGCTCAAGTCGCTTGGGTTCTGCATTCTCAAGTGAATCAAGAAGCAACATGTATGGTCTTCTACTTTCTGAGTCTGGATCCCCACCAAGATTGACTAGTATCAGAAGGCTCCAGTGACCCCTAATCGAATAATGTCAATAAATCAGATTGCAAGTGCTAAGAATAATCAATCGCTGCAATATACTCCCAATTTCCTAGCAAATAGCTTACATTTGCTTTTGAATTGGTTTTTATCTAAGCACATGCAAGTGAGCCAAGTATTCTCACACTCATTCTGCACCTCACAAAGCCACACGAAAAAAGGAAACTAAAATTTTGGCCAGGACAGGCCAACAGGAATAAAACAGAAATTCTAAAATAGAGAAACCAGCAGTACCTACCAGCAGACTATAGGAACAAACACGTACTTCTTCGAGAAGATGCTCTTTTGTTTGATCCAAGTTAGGACTTTCGGTCGAGTGGACGAATCTCGGTACAACGAGAACCACAAGCTATCAAGGTAAGCAAATGACATTCTCTTATCTTCAGAGAAGTTTTTCCAAATGTGCCTGAAGGTTTTAGAAACAGATCAGACAACCCACAAAGGGCAACAAAAGAATTGAAGCGAAAAGCCGATTTGTAGGATTTAAAAGACTAGTAACTCACTCTATGTAGCATTCAAATGTATCAGTATCCAATTTATTTTCCTCCTTACGAGTAATTAAAGCAGGGTTGTCCATCCAACTCGAACTTTCACCAGAACGCTCTCGCAGGGGCCAACGTCCACTACGGGGATGAGCTAGATTAAAACAAGGAGCAGTGCGTCGATATTTTTTCTTTATCTTTTCAACTTCTTTCCAAGTTATATAATTTTTCCCATGGTAATGGTTTGCAACAATATGTAGCCAGCAAGTACGATGCTTAGATATACGGTCTCCAAAAAGATCTGGAAAAAAACAAGACAGCAGTTCTTTCAATTTTAGCTTACTTTGTAAAGAGACTGTATTAAAGCATACTGAGATCAAATTTTACAGGGGGGTTGATTTCACTAGAACAACAAAGCATTATCCGTAAATTGTCTTGAATCGTAATGTTGAACCATAAATGAGATTTGAAGCAGTGAAAAAAAGGAGAAAAAAAACAGCACTAAATGAAGCAAGTTTCGCGTAACAAAAAGTGTGAATAGAAGAAAAGGAAAACCTTTTATCAGAGATCTAAGTATATCAGTAGATGAGATTAAAATAAAAGAATCCAAACTGCAATAAGAAACAAGTCAAGATCCTCTCACATTTCCTCCCTCTCCCTTTCCATTACCTATTATCAGTATGTCGCCCAGCAACGAAATAGAATGCTCGAATTTCTTCAGAACTCTTCAATCCCCGCCTCAAATCTAGACCGTGAATTTCATTTAACTATAGTAATAACTCATTTCTGGACCTATATATAGAAGAACTTTCTTTGCTCTAATGAACTACTGGAATTAATCAGCAAGCACGAGGAGAATTAAATCCCCCATAAGATCCCACATTTAAACTACGCATGCCATATTATCCCAAGAAAATATAGAAATTACAGCTAATAAAAAAAGCAATTATGATGAAAATACTGAGAAAAACCTGCAGTTCTAGTAGAAATATTATACAGTAGTACTAATTACAAACAACAGCACCTTACTCAGTGGCGGAGCTCGAAGAGGGTTAGTAGGGGCGCTCCTCCAGCTGAAGTTTGGAAATTTCGAAGTTTTTAGTTCAAATTTTCGGGTTTTTTCAAGTTACCCTTTCGCCCCTACTGAAAATTTTCGCTACGGCTAACTGGCTATGTTCAACTCCTGGTTCCGCCACTGACCTTACCACCTTATAACTCCCAAAAATACTAATTATATTCATGAATTGGAGGAATCTTCATTATTCTAACAAGCAAAATCAGAGATACTAGATCAGAAAACAAGCTAAGACTTGAGTTTTAGCTACCATGTAAATGTATAATGAGCTCATTGAAGCAATAAAGTAGCAATTTTTAACAAAGTGGCACCAAAATTAAGGGAACCCCACTAAAAATTAGCTAAGTAACACTATTAAATGGATTTTTTTACTTAAAAAAATGTGAAATTGCAGAGTAACAAATGAAGAAAACAAGGTGAATCTGGGGAAAATAGAAAGGGAGGGGGAGAAGACAAAAAAAAAGAGAGAGAGGAATACCACAAAGTGTAAGGTTGAGATCAGAAGTTGGGTTTGTTATTCCTCCCATTAAAATTAAAATTACCAAAAGACTTGAGCTTTTGGTTTGAGATCTCTTCTTCAATAATCTGCTCCAAGTGGAAGCTAGCACACTGTACTACTGTGTTTTGCCTTACCCTTATTGCCACCTTTGGACTTTTTTTGCACTTGTATGGTTGTATGCAAGGTAACACAAATACGGATACAAATATGGATACAGATACAAGTACGGATACGGATACGGATCAGGTTTTCACCCAAAAAGGTTGGCTTGATGTTTTTTTTAGAACGAGTGGTGAATTCGTTAACGAGCCTAGTGCAGTTGTACACATCGGTCGTTAATCATCATGATATGCCATTCCATAAAATGTAGAACACAGATACACATTTTCTAAATTTTATTAATACAGAGTATATATTTTATGATTACAAAAGTAGAATACTATTTTTGTATAAGTAATTTAAATAAAAATTACAATGGTTAGATTAATAATAACTCGTATTCCTACAATTAATATAAAGAAATAAAGTAAGATACACACAATAGATAATCATGTGTTTTTACTTTTTACCATGAAAAGTCTTTTAATTACATATAGAAAATAATTATATCATGCTGAATTGAAGTGACCTAAAGTATTGAAGGGTGTCTAAATTGTAAAAATATTAATAAAAAATTACATGAATTGTTAAGTGTCACGTGTAAGTATCGGTGTCTGACACGGACACGCTAGATGACAGAAGTATTTGTGCTTCCTAACTTGTAATATGTTAAACATCTTTTAATAATTTCATTTCTCAATTGTACACCAACTTTTTCCAAAAAATTTTTTTGACCAATCATAATTACTAGCTACAATTTTTAAAAAACGTTAATTTTTTTTAACTCAAACTAATCGTCTTTACAAGATTTTCGATTTTAAAAGATATTTACCAATTGTACTCCATATTTATTATTTAGTGCAGTCATATAATAAGAGAGTACAAATTTAGATTGACTTAGGAATTTTTTGCAATTTAATTTGTAAATATTAAACCATAAAAATGAGTTGACATAATCCATAAACCATGAAATTAAAATAACACGAGTACACCATAAAACCTACCACTAATCCATCCACTAATACATTACCCCGACTAAAAGTCCCTCCAGAACAATCAACACGAGTACCAAAACACAAAGACACTAAAATCAAAATGACAGCTATAACAAGCAACTAGGGTGTAATAATCAAGCATCAAAATTGAAGCAACGAAGACCAGAAGAAGACGCAGTAATCGGTAATGAATAACGCGGTAACTGCCATGGCTTCATCATCCTATCATCATTCATTTCATTACCATTTCCAGCTGCTGTTGTTGTTGATGATGATGATCCTCTAACAACCCTAGCAATGTCAATAACATTCTCCAACGCCGCCAACCGCGCCGCGAGCCTATCCTTCTCTTTATTTAAAACAGCGTTTTGCGCATCCGACACCGCGAACATCGCCGTAAACTGCTCGATTTTCTTCGCGAACTCTTCGTTTTCGCGCTTCAATCTTCCTAATTGCTCTATCAATCCTTCGAGGTGCTGCTGCTTCCTTTGCCTCGATCGACGAGCCGACTCTCTGTTCGACTCCATTCTCCGACGCTTTTTATCGTCCGTGACGCCTCCTTCCGATCCTGAACTTCCCGTCGGTTTCGCGAAAGTGTCGATTTTCTTGATATCGTCGGAATTGCTTGAGAAAGTCATTTTTCACAAATTAAATAAAAAAAAATTAAATAAAAAAAAGTATGATATGATGTTGAATTGTTGAAGTGAATGTTAATTTATGATAGGTCGTAAAACCAGTAAAGAAAAACGACGGAAAAAGATTGAGCTAAACGAACACGGCGTAACAGAGATACGTGTTTCATATGAATTAGCTTAAATTCAATAATTTGATTTTCTTGTTGATGTTGTTGAACATCTGGAAAAATCGAAAGCGTCGAAAATTATTTTGATTGACGTATGAAATTCAGACGTCGGTAATTTAGGGCTGAGAAATTGATGAGGAGATAAAAAATTGGGAGAAAAAAATGGGGGAGAGAGGATTGGGTAGGAGAACGGGGGAGTATATATAGGGGAGGGAACTGGGAAGGGGAGAAAGGTGATAGGATGAAAGGATAGGGATGAAGAAAAAAGAGACGAGGGGTATAATGGGAAATATGAGAATATTGTAAGAAAATGAAGGATGAGAAACAAATTAAAAGTTGGATTTGGTTGGCATAACAAACGTGCAATGTTTTAACATTTTTCAAAGGTTGTTTTATGTCTCTATCTTTTTTCACAAAATCTCGTTGATATCCGTCACAAGCTTGTGACGGATACCATTTTCTCTCACAAAATATCAATTGAGAGGTGGGTGGGAAGCACATGGGGGTGTCCCACTTTGTCCCCTCTCCCTTTTTGTGAGAGGTCACAAGCTTGTGACGGGATTAGCCCGTCACAAGCAAGACTAGCTGTTAATATAGTTACTTTTTTTGTCTTTGTAAGTGGTAAATGTTGTGACTTTGACTATTCCCGATTTGGACTAATTACTTTCGTGATTTGGCGACTTCTCTATTGAAATGCCTCCTTTCCAATTGATGTCATATCGGAACAGTTAACACCCTTACGCATGTCAGATTACTTTCGTGATTTGGCGATTTTTCTATT
>LHUT01001709.1:8109-20604 GCA_001412135.1 Silene latifolia subsp. alba
AAAAAAAAGGTATCAGGTAAACGTATGAAATCAATAAAATGTAGGAAGTATTCTTACACTATACAATAATAAGTAAATATAGTACTATGAATTCTAAAATGTATTCTAAAATTTGTACACAACAATGGTTGATGTATATTTTGGTTATTATTGACTTATTGTTGTCCCTCAAAAAAAATCTCGAGTCCCTTTTTATTGTCACCCTATAAATTGTAGTATGGGTTTGCTTTATTTTTAGTTTTGAAATTGTACAATTTTTTTATGAAGAATATAGTCGAGTATACATTAAGAGTTGTATGATATAGAAAAGAAGAATATAGTCACAAATTTGATCTAATATCAAAGGATCCATGTGAATGAGGAACATGTATATATCAATAAGATTTACATGTTGAACTATACTTCATTCATCCTAATCATTTGTTTATACTCGATTAACCCACAGAATAAAAGTTGTAAACAAAGGATTGATACGGAGGGAGTACAATGAACGGCGCCAAACAACGTTGCTTCCTTGAGAAAATTTTGAAGTGTACAGAATCCTTTCAGTCCGTAAATCTCCTGCTATCTTTTCTTTTCTTCTTTTTTCAATTTCAACAATCACTGCGTGACTATAACACAAGCAGAGTTTTGACGAGCAACACAAACAGCTTAATTACACCCAAATTTACAAATATTCTCGGACATCGACTGAACCTCACATACACAATTGGCAAATGTACAAAAATCGGAAACTAAGCAAAATTTGTCAATATATTTCAACTAGGGACAACTGATTGAATTGGTGTCAGAATATTCATTATGAAGAATTCTCAGAGTCAGCATCATGTTTATCAGTGTCACCTTCGACTAAGGACGGGTGATGTTCAAGCTCTTTACGAGATGCCTCCCAAAGTTGCTGTTCTATCCCAAGTTTCCGCAGCTCAATCAAACCCCGGTCAACTGCCAAAATACACTCATGTTAATACACTTTCAACATCTGAAGCATTTAGTAAACTGGATCATGGTATAATCAAGGTCAACCGTTTTGGAGATGTCCAGGAGATACTTGTGACCACATTTTAATGCGACATTGGGTGGAGAGACTAGTCTGCAACCACTAATACCCAACCATGTAGAGGGATGCATGAAAACACAATTAAAAAGCATATTAACAAATGTTCATTCTTGTACTACAGAATCTCCTGCTGATAATAAATATATTAAAACAAAACATAAAGCGTGGGACAAATATGGACATGAATCGGAATTTGAGGACGGTTCTAAAGGATGATTCATNNGAGGCGTGCGTTCGCCCATGGACGGTTCGAAAGGATGATTCATGTCAGCCGACCCCAAATCATTTTAGGATTAAGGCTCTGTTGTTGTTGTTGTTGTTGTTGTTGTTGTTGTTGTTGTAAAACATAAAGCGTGGGAAAAGTGGCTAAAAAAAGGTTATAAAACATTGAACTCGAATAATAATAGAAGTTGGATGTTGCTCAAAACTAGTTCTGCTGACCAACTTTCAGATGACACAGCAAGGTGACAATTAAAGAGATTTCAACAACTGAATTAATATTTCCTATTTCATGTTTCATGTAGCATATTCTACAATATTGCTGAGGTTCAGCTAAGAAATAAATTTAACTTAAAAAACTCACCATCAACTGCATCTTGTAAAGTTGGGGACTGTCCGGTGCGGTTCGTCCATAACTGAAGACGTTCTTCAGCAATGTCCTCCTCGACCCGATAATCTCTTGCTCTTTTCCAAAAATATGCCAACCAAGCCTAAAGAGCAAGTCAGAGTGTCAGACGATGTTAAGGAAAAATGTTAGTCCTGAAACAATTGACAGGAAGAAAGCCTAAAGAGCAAGTCGAAGATGTTAAAAAAATATTAGTCCTGAAACATTTGGCAGGCAAAAACGCAAGTATCCTATTGCCAGCTCAATCATTCTCCAATCTCATGATAAGTTTGGCTGGACTTCCAGGATAGATTGTTAGTCAACTCAGCTAGTCATTCTCACTTGAGACAAATTATTGAATAATGAGACAGCTGAGGGACTGAAGCAAGTACAGAAGATATCTCTCATATGATAAACGTAATTACGTCTGTTCATGGAAACACCCTAATCCATAAAGGCTATAGTTGGATATCTTGGTTTAGAATATTGATTACAGAGGCACTATCTCAGTTTCCAAAGGTAATATCCACCTATTATCATATGCACACAACGAAATATTCAAAGGCCTAGTACGTATCTAAACTTGTTTTTCCCTAACGTTCCTGAATTTTCACACTGAACCCTTCCTCCAATACACACTTCCGCAACAACCTCCCCATACTGTGGCACCTCTGAAACCTTTTACGTGGGAATGTTGGACTCAAAGCTACAAGCACCTGACACAGCAGTGGTTAGGCTAGTATTTAACGCCTCCTCATAATACTTCGAAAAGGCCATTCATGAATATATCACAGATAGCCAGATAGGATATGAAGGTGGCTACTATGTTGATATGTTTTAAAGTTAGGAGCAGTACACGGCAATGATGGATGATAAAACCCACCTACACAACTAAAACCAAAGGCAATAAATGGTTTATTCCTTGCATGTGGGATATATTATTGTCCTTACGACCCTTAGCTTACTTGAAGTTTTCTTACATTCTGACAACCAAATGCATCTAGCATATAAAGTTGCCTGTCACAGAGAAAAAGGTGGGGCGGGATTGACGTAAGGGAAATGCCTAATTACACACTATGTATCTATTTCCAAATCCTTTACTCGGTATCTCACAAAAAGAAAGAGCATGTCAAAATATGTGTCAAAATTTGTACTATGAGAAGGGAGATGTAAGAACACACAGGGTGTGGGCAACTAGAAAAGCCGTTTCGTTGAAACAATTTTCAATATAACGAGAAACACTTAGGGCTTGCTTGTGATGGAGGTAATTATTACAGGAGTAATGGAGGCTAAAACAAGAAGAAATGGGAGGAGATTGGTGGCTATTGGTGGTTGTAGAGGGTGGAAAGAGGAGGCGAGGGAGGAATTATTACCTCCATGTGGTGGTAATACATTACGTCATTACTTAGGGGGAAGGTGGGTAACTAGTACTCCCTTAACAGAGGGACTATTACACTATCTTCCCTCATTTCTATCTCTAACCACGATCACTTTCCTCCATTTTATAGTTCATTTAGGCTCTACTACCCTAGTAACAATTACCCCCATCGCAAGTGAGCTCTTAGGTGAATCAGCGCCACAAGGCCCACAATAAGACATTAAGACCAAGATAATTTCTAAGATACAAATGTGGCTCCACCATAATGTATTAACCACTTACCAGTGGGAAGCCAGAAATGGGGGTTTGACGAGAGAAAACGTCATATTAGGAAATGAGGAGAGGGCAAATAATAATTAATACTAGAAGGTAAACTACAAAAATTACTTATAAATCTGCAAAAATAAGCCAGTGAAGTTAGAAGGCTCAACTTTATCTTTTAGAATTGACACGCCCTCTTTGGACCATTTTTACACATGGAGAAATGTATAAATAACTAGCAGGAAGGTTTACTTAAAAAAGAGTTTGCAGGGGCAGCAGCTAACCCCTGTGCTACATTGAATGTATGCACATAACAAGAGCGACAAGATACGATGATAGAATGAGCACCGTCCTGTGAGAATTATGTTGGGATATTAAAGTGTAAATTGCAAAGTGTACCATAGCCTAATAAGCTCATTAGCAGAACGATAAAAAAAGAGGCATTCAGACGTATCTATTATGCTGCTCCCACCTAATAATGGTAGTATAATGGCCAACTAATTAAAGACAGTAGATCTTCATCTTAATATGTATATGCCAAAAGAATAGAATACCTCCTTAAAAAGAACATCATCTGACTCCTCTTGACTCAATTCTGCAGAAGACACAGCAAGTAAATTAGGACTGTTGTACAATTTGGGACCATCAAAGCCTCATTAAACCGGAGTAACTAGTCATGAGATAGAAATGCAGAAGACGTAAGAACTGAAGACTGTGACTCTGCAACACACTAAAAGTCAAGTAACCATTCAGAAAAGCGTATTTAGAAAAAAAAAAATGCACGCTATCAGGTGCATTCAGTCACCAATAATTTTAAAGAATAAGCAATAGACAATGAATGCATTACCAAATGACTCCATAAATTTGGGATCAGCAGCCACTTTCTGATCTGGAGGAATATTAAAAAAACATAGTCAATAATGGATACTAGAATGAACAATAAAAGCAAATGAAGAAGTCCATGGCGCTGCCGCCATGGTTCTCTATATGGTGTGCACCACTGCACATACAGGTTAGTACTCGCAAAGCACAAGCTTTGAAAGTTCACGACCCTAAGAGGAAAATGCAATACAGATAGTAATAGATGAATTGATGATAAAACTGACTTTAATCATATAAAAGCATGAACAGATCAAGTATTACCTCGAATTAAATTTGGACGTCTTCGTTGTGCCATGGATAGTGCAATTGCATCTTCAATCTGAAACAAGGATAAAGCCCCTATTATCCGAGTCTAACACCCATCATCATAATAATAATAATTTACATATCATGTGCTCCAATGGCAAAGGTTTAGGGCAATGAATAGGAGTGCCTATTGTTAAAATTTAATTCCCAAAAACTACAATATTACTCCCAATTACATTGCCTATCTCACCCTCTTCTCTACATATCCACAACAGAATTTCTCCACAACAATATGCTAATGTCGACCCAGACATCTTATGCTTCAGTGCTTCATTTTTACCCAGCTGGAAAAAAAAAGGCCGACAGGCTTAATAGATCTGCCCTAAAATCATTCCAACACTGCATTAAATTCTCCTCTCCTTAAGTCTCGCTGTCGCCCACAATATGCTAATGTGAACCAGACACTGAAGCCAAGATATTCACAGTGATGAGCGAATGTGGGCTTCTCCACCAACAACTACAGGTAGCTCCCATCCAGCCACCGTGGCTATGGCCTCAGGCCCTCAGCTCCACAAACTTCTCAGTTGGTACGCCTATTCCCGTTAATGATCTCACCCACGAAAGCTATTTTCTGGCAGGATATCATACTACGCACCGGAATAAGGTCCAAATAAGGACTTCAGTTTTAAATGTAGGCTGGAACTCAAGTCCTGAACCCTAATCAGAGAACCTCAAGAGCACATAGGAGAAAACAGTGACACCAAAAGTGGGTGCAGTCCTCATGGTTGATATGGGGGTAGTACATGTGGTTGGGGTGACTGATGATGGTTGTGAAGCTGGAAGGCTGACAGTATGTGGATTCTATAAGGAAGCTTCACAACAACAACAACATCAGAGCCTTAATCCCAAAATGATTTGGGGTCGGCTGACATGAATCATCCTTTCGAACCGTCCATGATGAACACACGCCTCAAAATGCGAATAAAAAAAGGGAAGATGAAAAACAAAAAGGAAGAACGAAAATGTAATGGAAAGTCAAGGTAAACTTAGGGGTTTTAAAATCGAATTCCGGCTTTCTTTTATAAAAACTTAAAATTTAAATCGAGAGAAAAGATTAAAACGATTTTTAAAAACCGAAATAGAATTAAGGATCNAACCCTGAAGCACTCTTCTATTTCAACCATCCCGCTTTAATTTTGTGAGCCACATCTTCGTCTAACTCCCCATCTTTTTGAATAATAGATCCTAGATATCTGAAGAAATCCGAACCCTCGACAACATGGCTGAAAATGATACCTAAAAGAGAAAACTGGTACTAGCAGACATGGGACAGAACATAATAATAGAGTTGACATGGAAATGGAACCCTAGTCGTAATACCCTTGCATTAAAAATACGGTTTTTCCACGTGGTCTCCCTGAATTGTTTCGAATTCTACGTGGTATCCTTAGGTTTTTGAAAACATCAGTGGTACCCCTAAACTTAGTAAAATGTTCTTAAAATTCCCAAAGTACTAAAAATCAAGTTTCTAAACGTTCAAATTTGCAAAGAAAATATGTTTACGATTGAGTAAATGATATTTATGTTAATGGCATGACAAATTAATAATTATTGCCTCAATCAAAATGGGTAAATTAAACATTTAAATGTGGCAGATTAGAGCATTTTGGGTCTTTTAAGATGTTTTCATTAAGTTTAGGGGTACCACTGATATTTTTGAAAAGCGATGGGCACCATGTAGAATTCGAAAAACTACAAGGGTACCATGTAGAAAAACCCAACAAAATATTACAGGTGGAAAGCATGGGTGGGATTTCATTTATAAATCTGAGACGGCAAAATTAAAGACAAACCTTCAAAGAAGCCATTTCTCGTAGGCCCATCTCCACTGAAAGCATTGTTTCAACATTTCCTTCCCCTGTAAGATCACCCTGAACCCTGCCAGACTTGCTCCATCTGTCTGTACTATTCTCCGCTATTAGAAATTGAAAAACAGAAAATGTAAGCAAGCATGGGAAGAATACTGACTGGCCACCACCAATTCAAGAATAAATTAAGGTAGAAGTGCTCTATCAACAAACCTTTGTCTAAAAAATCTTCCTTAGCTTTCTGTCCTGCAGAAGTGACAACTTCGAATGGAAGGGGAGCAAATCGAGACCAATGTTCATACTTCGACCCCGCTATATCAGCACAAATACCTGTGGGAGGAGAATAAAGAAAATACGCTTGAGCAGTTAATAACAAAGGAGTTGATGTTACCAAGTCAAACACCACAACAGAGCAACAAAGCCTCTGAAATGAAGAAAAGGAGGTACCATGAAGAAATGCTTTTGCTGAAGCAATGCCTCAGCCAAACAGAGAAGAAGAAGAAAAGAAGTACAACGATTACATATTTAGGAAAATAGTTACACAGTTAAAACGCTGTTATCTACACAGACCATCACGGCCGTCACCTGACCGATCACAATCACGTCTGATTGGTAAATGACAAACCAAAACATCAAATAGTAAGTTATACATGGTTTACATTTCAGCATAGAACCAGAGCCTTGAATCCCAACAAATCAACAATAGGCTACTATGGTTCTGGAAAACCGGAGAAACAGCCACGAGTACATGTAGAACAATCCTAAAATCAAACCTTATGCGCTAAGTGGTCATTATGCTGAAAATGAGTGGCATTATGCTGAAACAAAATTCATCATGCTTACAGATCAAGTACAGGTACAGTTACCTACTACACAACAGAATCATACATACACAACGGGAATGAGAGGAGTCATACCATACTGCACAGCTAACCCCCAATACCGAGCAAGCCAGCACCTCTTAAGCATTACTTCCTCCTGCAACCCAGGTAAGATTGTTGGTTTCTTCCCCTGAATTTGAAATAACATAGACTTAAAACACAATGAAATAAACAAACCTCCTCTTCCTGGGTCAATATCATTCGCTGTGTCATGATGCGCAGAGATTTTGCTTCAGTCTCAGCATCTTGAAGCTTATCCATGATTGTTGCAGCCTCTGTACGTATGGTCTACACAAAAGCAAGCAGATAATCCAGATATAATTTCTTTACAACAAGATAGAAAGTTTCTGATAGTTTCTGAGCAATGTCTTGTACTGGGAAACTCATAAGTGGTTACAAAGTAATATTCTACCTCTATCTCTAATTGTAGAGTCTCAATTTCCTCTTTTCCTTCACTGCGTCTTTTTGCAGCCGCAAGGGCAACCTATCATACACACAAAATGCATTTAGCGAACAATACAAATCCCAGACTTACGACATCAAACTTGTACACAAGGTAATACAGCCTAATAAAAATCCTAAGGAACAGCATATGAGTAGACGGGAAAGAAATAAAGTTCATTGAGCCATACACACCTCCCTTTGTCGCAGTGCTGCTTCCTTCCTGTACACAATCAAAATGAGACTTAATCACAGCCTCAATGACCAGAAACGCACGCAGTTAGGAACACAATTACCTTTTGATTAATTTCCCTTCCATCGTTAAACCTTCTCCCATTGATGCAACCTATAAACAAAAATGAATCATGGTTTCACAAAAATAATAACAAACTATCATACAATCATACAATGTTTTGGTAAATGCGATTCAGAAAACTGAGGAACACTAGCACACTACGATCAAGAGGATTTTGATCCAAAGAACCCCTAATAATGTGGAAAACTACAAACCATGCGCTAAAACAGATTGGCTAATGCATGACTTGTGGCATCCCAACGTTGATGAATCCACCTAAAATTAACCTGTGTCATACATTCGGTTGTTGAGAGGAGTATGTGTCCAAGATTTTGAGGGATCCGCCACTACACCAAAACCTCCAAGGGCTAGAAGTCATTCTCCGGGGGTGGGGTTTTGTCGTACGTGTATATATAATTACAAACCAGAGTCCGCAGATATGAGTAGTTCACGCTTTGGGCACCACAAATGACTCCACCCCGAATGTAATCCACATTGTATGATTGATGCCATCTTTCAAGAAAGAAAAAAAAAGTGCAGCATAATGATAGATTTATTATACGCAGGAAACGATGCAGACCTGCAATTCAAGTTGTTTAATCCTGGCCTCCGCCTCTTCACGTCTTTTTTCAGCTTCTCGATGCTGTATGTAAGTTCAAAATTAAATTCCAGAACAGTTACATCATGGAGCTAAGGTAACGGCCCTTGAATGGCTTGGAATTTACCTGTTCAACGAGAGTTTCATTCTCTTGTTGTACCAAATCCAGCTGAAACAACATAATAGTCATCTTTAGAAAGTGTATCTCAAAATTCCTATCCTTGAGAGTTGAAACTAAAACAAAATTTCACAATATTCATTTACAAACACAACGAGTGCGCAGCCATCTCGTACAGAACTGTAGAAATTTAATTTGTTTTCAGGAATACATTACAGGTGAACATAACACATACTTTATCAAGAAGGTCTGCTGCTTCTGGCTCATTCCCTGAAACCTTTGAGTCAAATTGCCCAAATTCTGGGAACCTGAGACGTTCAAAAAAAGCTTTGAAAAACATAAGCTAATTTAACATTTCCTATACCGACAGGAATGAGAAGGATGCAGAAATGACGATGATCAATGACTCAAAATAAGAAGAGCCAGATTTCAATACAATAATAATGTCTATGGCCATTCCAAGTGAATGGGAAGTAGCCGTAGGATGGCAGCCAGTTTTATGGTTCCGGCTCAACTATTCTCGAATAAACTCCATTATGGAATATAAAAAACAAATGGTTAATTAAAATTCAAAGCACAGCACAGACACCAAAAAGATATTCATGAGGTAACTGTACTGCATCTCTGCTAAGTTGATAACGCCAAAAGTAACACTCCCTCTTTTTTGAAATGTCGCATTTGTCAATTTTGGCCTATTCTTAGAATGGCCCCATTTTTATTGTGGGCATATTTTGTTAGTACAGTGACACTTTTATTGGTGAAACCCATCACTCCACTCGCAAAACCTTAATAATGTGCCACCGCTCCAGTCACATACCTTTAATGGTGACACACTGACACTTCCCACTCCACTCACAAACTTTGCCCCTTTTGATCGATCAGTTTTTTCAGAATTTCAACTGAACCATGGGTGACGAGCCAGGGTACTAGTAGAGGGTTAAGTCTATAAACACGCAAAAGTTTTGGTCTGAAATCGAAATTGAGCAGTGAATTTTACCAGTATAGCAGTAAAGGTTGGTTAAAAACAACCTTTACTTGAAGAGTCTAAGCTTTCTGTATAAGAATCATGAAATTTTAATGCGCCTAACATTACAATTCCACTATGAGAGGCCAATAATCGGAAATATAGATAAACTAGCAACACACAAACAATATCACCAACCAAACAAAAGATAGGATGACTTGTACCTTCCCTGAGCTCTTGCTTTGGGAGTGGGCAGTTCAACTGGTGGTATGACAACAGGAGTCTTTAATGCAGGCGGTCCCACTGTGGCAGGTCGAATTGTTGTCGGCCTTCCAGTTGATGAAGAACGGACGGAAGGAACAGGTTCTACAAATGGCCTACCTATCTAATTCACATAAGGGGAAGAAACTAAGTGGTCCACCATTCATATGGTAATAGCACCAGTAATTCACCAAACAAGTTTAAGAATCCCTAACACCAAGGTGTCATCACACTGCTCAGACTGCTGCACACACTTTATTTATATTTGTATTTGAATGAATGAAAGAAAAATCCCCGCACTACTTGTTGACTTTCTTGCTCTGATTTTAGCAATAAGCAAGCATCACTTGCTCCAATTTTTAAAGGCTATAGAACTAAAGACGCCATAGATTTCCCTAGACTTGAATATTAAAAAAATGTAGATAAGTATACGCTATCTACTATTTCTATTCACCCACGCCGACAAACGTTAGATCCTTAATTATCAAACTACCTGTACAAAGAAAGTCTTTGTACTTGAAAGGGTTTATAAAACTCGATTACACGAGAACTCAAAGCTTAAATAAGGTTCTAACATCCGTCAATTGCATACAAAAAAAATGTGAAACCAAGATTGCAAACAAAGAAAACAACCAAGGAAGATCTCTCCCAACATAACACGAAACTACCCAAAACTATAAAATGGTACTCCAAGGAAAGAGGCGAGAGCCAATTACTAATGACAACAACATTACCCCAATGCCTCAATGGCTCCCGCAAATTCCAGGGTAAGGGGGGTAAGATGTACGCAGCCTTACCCTTGTGTTAGCAACACAAAGAGGTTGTTTCCGAATGACCCAAGACGAAAATTGCGTTGCATCGAAGGACCGCTACTTCACAAAAAGAAAGAAGAGCGTCCACTTTAGTGAGCCATTTTGATCTATTTCATTATAATCCATAACCAAAGACTAATGAGTCTTTGGCCAATTACTAATGACATGTGTTGGGTATGAATGATCAAATTATTCATCAAATACATTCCTAAAATATTCCTAAAATAGAAAGGACAACAATTGACACAAATGACCGGGACGGGGGGAGTACTAAATTTAGGAGTCAATAATTTTGGGATAAATTTTGAGGGTAAACGGGGACAATAAAATTGGGATGGAGGGAATACATACATAACTCGTTTATTTAACATATACTAATGTCTAATACGGAGTAATATGCAAAAGTGGCCAATTTACTCAGCCTAGACCGCCTCATAGCCAAATCCAAATTCAGAAAGCTATACATTACCTACTTAGAATAAAATCAAACATTAATTATAATCCCCCAATCAATAATCAATAATTAAATTGATTCCCAATATCATAATAATTCTACTCCCTTTGTTCGGTCCAATTTGAAAATGCAGTCGATTAAACCGTCTCCCACAAGACTAACTAATCATCGAAAAACACAACAAAATCACCCTTGGTTCGGTCCAATTAGAAAAATATAGTGGATTAAACCGTCTCACACAAGACTAACTAATTATCGAAAAACACAACAAGATCAAACGAAGAATACCGTAGGCGCAGGGGACGGAGCTCGATTCGTACGATTAGCAAAATTCCCTCCGTGAAAACCATTAACAACACCAGCAGCATTACCACCAGCAGTTCCAGCACCATTAACAACTCGCCTTCGCGAAATAGGAGGAACAAGCGAAGGCGGAGGACCAAACAGATCATCACCATCATCATCATCATTATCATCATCAGTAGCAACCTGAGTAGCCATAACTTGAGCAAGACGGCGGGCGGCTTGCTTAGCGGCGTCGTTTTGAGTCCGTCTAACGGTGGAAAAACCGCCGGCGCCGCCGATAGAAGCGTGGCGAGAATGAGGGTGTGCTGGTGATGCTGAAGGTGAGTCGTTGCTGCTTGCTGTGCTGTACTGACGCGTGTATACTGGACTTAAGGCTCGACGCCGATCCATCGGGTTTTGGATCGGTTGGAGTCGGAATCGGAATTGGAATTGGAATTGAATTTGGTAGCGGAGGGATTAAGGAATGATTAAGGGAGAAGGTGGTCAAGTTGGAGTAGATGGGAATGAAGGAAATGAATGAATGACTGGGTCATCTAATTTGGACTTGATAAAGACGCTTTTTATACTAGGAGTACCTGGTAAAACGGCTTTGCTGGATAACACGGGGGAATTAGGATGTGGGAAACTATACGACTATGAGTAATGAGTATTTTCACTAAAACTTGGGAGAGACGGTCTTTCATTAAGTTATTGAGAGACCAATCTTTCGTACCCTTTTATTTGTATTTCATACCCTTTTCATTATTGATCGTGACATAGTAATTTCGTACCTATTTACATAATAAATGTACCCATTTTATCATTAATCATGATTTGTACCTATTTNNAAGAGACCGTCTCTCAGGAGACCTGAGTATTTTTTCAATCTCCTCACATTGCTAGAAAATTAATGTTGGGATATTTTCTTGTGTATCTTTAAATTTTTCATTTTTTCGAGATATATTTCTCTTTTCTTGAAAAAAAAATTTGACCGTCAATAACTCCGATTTTCAAGTTCAAAATACGATAGAAAAAAAAATACTCTTAAGTTTTTCGGTTTTCTAGGTTGTACCCCTACATTTTTGAAATT